>JADGJF010000339.1:0-23106 GCA_027596845.1 Quaeritorhiza haematococci | reverse complement strand
GTGTTTGAGCGGACGTTCCAGCAACAGTCACCTTCGGCGACGACGATATTATTTTGGATCTGAGAGGGACTGGGGATGGGATCCGTCTTTTCCATCCAGTGCGGGTACTTCCTGGGAAGCTTTGGGGGCGGGCGCTGCAGTGGGGTTCTGATGTCTTGCCCAGGATCAGGTCTTCCATCCAAGTCCAGCAGGCCATAGAGGGGGTCGCCTTCCTGGTCCCACTGTCCTCTAAACCATCTAACTGTCCTCTAAAGGCTACTCTGTCTTATGAGTCGCCCAAAAAGCCCGCCACCAAGGGCATTCAACCATGCATCTACGGGTAATCGCACCATGACACCAGATGCACCCCCACCCTGCTAAGAGGGTTCCCCTTGTCCAAGCCAGACAAAGGAGGCGCAGGTCTCTATCTGTAATCTCTAGCACCAGATCTGTCTGTCCCCACTCCTGAAGGCCACCCCAAGCAGCATATTGGACCAGTTTGCTGTTGTTTTTCCATCCCTGTCGCCCATATATAACCAAGTCTTGAAAGTTCTGGGTCTGCCCATGGTGTTGAGTGTGAGGTATTGCTCCCAATCATGTATGAGTGGGTGCCACGGTACCTGGACAAGGTATTAGTGGATATGGCGGATTGGAGAGGGGCCCGGCACTTTGTTCATTGGTGGTGGAGTTGCGTGGCAGGCGTCCAATTGGCGTGTGAGCGAATATGAAGCGTGAGGCGCGCCGCCCATTCGTGTAGTTGTCGTTCTGGGGATGGGATGTTGCAGGAGGCCCCCTTGAAGATGCGGTGATAACGCTGTGGGTTGGAGACCTGAAAGATCCACCCAAACATGTGGTTGTGGAAAGCGCCCCAGTCTGTTAGGACCTGTTGGCGCAGAAGGTGATTATTGCCGATGGCGAAACTGAGCAACCCACTTCCGTACGTCAGCTGAGGGAGGAGGAAGGTGCAAGCAATGACTACTTTAGTAAATTAGCTGCATGGGACCACGTAGCCCCAGTGGTCTCAAGGACAGATAAGAACGCAGATGCTTTACAAAGGCAATTGTGGATATGTTGAAACCAGTCCAGACCAGCCGATCCCAGTGGCATACCCAGGTATGGGTAAGTGACGGTGAGGGGAATGTCCACAGGGACAGTTCGAGACCCATCAGCAGTAAGTCAACCCTTCCAGACCAAGGGTTCCCCGTTAACAGATTCCGCGCCAATCACTCCCGTCTTCTTGATCCCTCCAATCATGTTGTGCGCATCACACCATGCTGCTGTTGTGTCTGCCATCAGTTGGGCGTCCCCATCTTTCTTGAGGCAGAGGAGAATGTCGTCCACAAAAAGAAGCGAGGTGGGGGTGGTGCTAGGGGCAGTTCTGGGTAGTTCGTCCAGCCAGGCAGGCTGTTGATGTATATGTTCCAGGCGAAGGGTGCGAGGGGGCGTCCTTGGAAGAACCCAGTGAATTGCTGAAAGCGGGTTGTTTCGTTCCCATTCACAATGACAGTTGAGTAGTGTGCAGATGATGCCTGGTCATAGACTATCCCAGGCCCCCATCAATATTGTTCCAGGCTATGTTGTTGTTGAGTCAAACGGGAACTATATATTCATCAGCACCATATTCAAGGGTGGGCCGGATCGCACTCTTCCACCTTACTTCCACCACCCAGGCGCCGAGAATATCTCTGATACAATATAGCTGTTTGATCCGCTTTTCAGCGGAGCCAATCCTTAAGTGGAAGTGTTCATCCCAAGAGAGCAAGCAGCAAACATTTCTTGTCAAATAGACACGTAAGTATCAGACCGACTCTTTGTTTGTGATGGCACTTTGCCCGAATGGCCATGGGGCGATGACATCATGAGTTCGGAGGGCGATTGTTTCGGACTTGTCTGTGTTGATGAGAAGTCGCAAGCGTCTACACCAAGACTCCAGCACATTCAGGGCGCTCGAGAAGTCTGCAGGGGTGTTGGCGCGGATCGCACTGTTGGGCGATAAGCCACCAAGGAACTTGGGACATATTAATGAAAGGGTAGCAATCCTTCGCTGAACAAGCATTAATCTCACCATAATCCCCACAAACACAAGGTGGCTTTTTGTCGTAGAAAACCACATGGGTTTTGTCAGCAAAGGTGTGGTCACGGCATTCTTCCCAACCACCCTATTCCAACATGTTCTTACACGTTCCCTCCAAACCCTTTTGCTCAAGAGCCCCAAAGTGACGGGAGGTGGTTGAGGCGGAAGAGGGCGTGTTTGGCGAGTGGTGAAGGGAAGGCGGCAAATTGCCAATCAGGTGGCCAGGATAAGAGAAGGCCTTGTGGTAAGAACGAAGAAGAATGCATGCGCAAAGAAGACGCCAGACCAAGAGCATGGGGCGGCTGAAGTTGACCACGAGTTGCTGTACTAGGACTTCCTCAAACTCGGTGGGTGTTTCCAAGGCCTTAGGTTGATGGAGGTCGCCGAGCTGATGGCGTTGATAAAGGGGTTTGACCTGTTGAGTTGAATCTTTTTGGCATCCTCCATTTCCTGTTGCAAGTGTGTGTTGACGTTGAGGGTGTTGTTGAGGTTGAGGTTGACATCCACATCACAGAGAGCGTTGCCGATCTCCTTAATGGCTGACAAAGAAAGCTGCGGCTGTTGCTGAAGAGTTGTTGATGTTGATGCTGAAACTGCAGATTTGATGGCGGAGACAATTCCCCCCAGAGAAGCCAACGAGGTGGCTGGGATGATGATGTTGTAAGCATCCATCATGACTTTCTCATAGGCGGCTATCAGTGCTTTGATGTTGCTCTTCAACTTGGAGGGATTCAATGCATGCAGAACCTCCTGGGTGTAGAGGTTCTGGAGAGATGCTACATTGCTGCTGCATTCTCTGATTGCGGGTCAATTGAATCTGCACTGAAGAAGTTGTGATGAACTCCTGGCAGGAGAAGAGGGCGAAAGAGTAAGAGTCAACCTAAAGTAGAGAGGAGGTTGAAACGGCTGCGTGGGATGGAACCAGCTGGCAACAATAGTGAGGAGTCAGGACTGTGACCACCCTCGGGCCTTAACATCTTGCACAAACCCAAGCGTTTTGATGGTTTTAGCTTGGATCTGTTGCTTTAAGAAGCAACAAGGCCTTGCAAGAGCACATGAAGAAGATCGGCCGCTTACCAAAACTGCAGAATCACACATGTACAGAGGCAATGGTGAGAGCAGATGCAAAACTTTTGCAGAAGGCGGATTCTGAAGAGGATGCATTTTGATCCCGGAGGTTGAAGGCTTTGAGAACCTCCGAGATTGTGGACTAACCAAAAGAGAGGAGTTCCTCAAACTTGGTGGGTGTTTTTTTTGTGGCAAGCTTAAAAGGTGGGGCCACCAGGTCACACACATTTTTGGGTACCAGCGACCTTGACATAAACATAAATAAACAAACTCATGTGTATCCGATGCTGGGGGGATTTTTTGGAGCATCTTTTGTTGTGCATGGCAAAGTGGAAGGCTGCCCCTGTACATCAGCTGCAGGCTAAAAAAGAACACATCCATGGCTGTTACAGTACTCAGTATCCTTCAATTATGATCAGTAAAGAAAGACGACCAGAAACATGCGACAATGATTCCAAACAGGCACTCTAATATGTTCTCGATGGGGCAAATAGAAAACGCATGCACATACCTGACTATGTCGTGGTGGCAGAAGCATCAGTTATAACTGCTTGATCCTTATCATCATCAGCGGCCTCATAGAAATCACTCCAAATCAATCCAGTGCTCCCCTTCCGGCCCAAACGCGGGACAGAACTTCCAACATCAAGGACGCTGTGCAGATGCAAGAAAACATGTTCTGTCAACGACTGCGTCTCTTGCCTTGTGTTCCAAACTCCTGCTTCCATATCAGTTCTATCCACAGCCAGGAAGTTGACAGCGTCAACAATAGCGCATTCCAGATGTCTGGAAGGAGTGAATGGCCCTCTTTACACTGCCTGCACCGGAGTGGACAGGCTGAAACAAAAGCATCATGCTGAGTTCGTTGACGTATTTTAGATGTCTGAAAGGAGTGGATGGCCCCTTGTGTGTTGCCAGCGCGGAAGTCAACAGCTTAAACCCCTACTCGATTTTTTGGCCAAAATGCAAAATTGTAACATTTGCACAGACTGCACAGACTTGCACCAGTTACACGAAACACACAATATAATACAGTACGGATGCTCGGCACAGTGTTACCAACAGTGTCACAAAGTGGCAAACAGCCCCGTTCCGTATTTCTGGAATTAGTGGCGATTTTTCCTGAAGATTTCGAGTAGGGGTTTAAGGTGGCGCTCTCACCTGTCATGGTTCCCATAGTGTCCTCGATCGGGATGGTAGGGCTGATGGTACGGTGTTTGCGAGAATGTAGTGTGGGCGCGTTAGGAAATGTCATGCATTAGTCACCTGATCTGGGCGCAGGAAGCGTCAAAACTGCCGTTGAGCCCATACAATGTTCAATAATAGACGGGGGTGTGATTTGTCGAATCGTGAAAACATCGGATTTTGAACCGCGGGACCTCCCCCTCCAGGAGCTACCCTCCCCCTCCATTAACTCCCGCGCTCGTGCCTACAAACGTGATAAGAATGGTACCATTGTCAAGCGCATTGGCTTGGCTTCCTTTCATACTGCGACGTTGAGTGCATAAGTGGATTCGGCGATATTTGGCTCCGAAGCGCAAACATGCATTTCTATCTCCATACAAAAGTGGGCTATCGAGGACACACGACCCATTTTTCATGTCTAAGCCTGATAACTTCACCAATATTCACCGTATCAAGAGCCAAAAAACACCGGGTGAAAGCCACACCAATTGCCAATCCATAGCTAGATGGATAGTCTATTCTGCCCATTTGTGCCCGCTCTGCTTGTGGAAAGAGTGGCCGTCCGAAATGTCCCCATAGAACCCTTTGACAGGTGAGAGTGCCACCTTAAACCCCCCCACCATAACTTTCGCCTTCTCATAGGAGCTGGTACAAATGCAGCACTTGGAACCATGGTCATACCAGGTTGTACCAAGCAAGCCGGAGCAATTCTATTGGCTATGATCAGGGATCGCTTCCACTTTACACGCGTGTTGGTACAGTGTAGAGCAGCGCCTTCTTGTGCCCAGTTGTGCTCCCGATGTACCTCCTGCGCCCTTGCTCCCTCAGAAAATTGTTTTCTTGAGGATTTGGTGAAGGGGTTTTAACAGAAGGTCAACAAAAGCATCATGCGGAGTTTGTTGACTTATTTTAGATGTCTGGGATATAGTGAACCTGTCAGGGGAATAAGAGAAAACACCAAGACGCTTGGTGTTACCCTTGACTCAATCTCCGACGTACATGGTGCCGGGCTTATCTAGTCTAAGGGTTTGATGCTTATCTACATGTCCATAATCCCTTCTGTTGGTCCTTTTCCCCCAACGGGGGGAATCCCTGTTACACACCCCTTGGCTTTCTGAACAGGAAACTCAGACAATCCTGATCAAGATGAATTCAGTGCTTTGTCTTTCGAGTCTGTGACCCTCGCGATGGGGTTTTGTTGTAATTTGAGTGAGAGGCCTTGTAATTCTCAATCAAGCCTTTAGCATGATCCATATCTGCTTCGAACAACCATCGATCTGCCTCTGGCCCATACCGAACCAACCAAACAAGCCATTGTTGGTATTGATACCTCCTAAACAAACGAGTATCCAAAACCTTATCTATTTCGTTCTCCTCATCAAGGACAGGTGGAGGTTGGTGGTGTGCTTGTTGGTGGGGAAAGAATGTAGTGGGCGGGTTGTACGGTTGAAGCCTGGAGGTGTGGACTATTGAGTTGATGGGCAGCGTCAGGGGAAGGGTGAGTTTGATGTTGTCATTGGCCAACACATGCTCAAGGGTGAAGGGTCCCAATCACCGAAGCTGAAGTTTTCCGAATGGCTGCACATCTGGTTCCCATTGAATTCCTTCTCTATCCAGCAAGACTTGGTCGCCGACTTTGTAGGTGGGACTGATTTGATGTCGCTTGTTGTAATGGGATTTCCTCTTGGGCGAGGTTGGTGTGGAGAGTTTGCAGAAGGGAATCGGGGGTGGGCTTGGTGAGGGTGAGAAGGTTGTGGAGGTTGGGGTCCATTCCGTAAGCAAGGAAGTAAGGCGCACTTCCTGTTGTGGTTGATGTTGAGGCGTTGAGGGAGAAAAGCAGGCTGGGGAAGAGAGATCGCCAATTCTTCTTGTTGTAGTTGATGTTACCCTTAATTATTGGCCAAGTGGTTTCACAAATTTCGGCTAAAGATAGGGGATGAATGGGTCAACTTTTGACTCTAACAGATCAACTCACCCAGGGCGAAATGACATGTTATTGAGTGTATCGGATGTAGAATTTTCTGGAGATTGCAAATATTGGGTTTTCCAATTTCTTTGTTCATGTACCGGGCTTGAAATGGGAACAAATGCTACATCCACTACTTTTAGGGAATGATTTTCAAACATCAAGGCCTTCCCGGTTATTCGCCGCCCAGTGCAGCATTTGGTACCATTCGAAGCCAATATTGAGCGAAATCCGGAAACAAAATACCCCGGTATCAAACAATTTTTTTCCCAAGCAGTGTTGGCTTTTTCTTCGGCGGGTTGACCTGGGTTCTTCCTTTCTAGGATATTGATCAAGCTGAGTGGTTGTGGAATGTGCGATCATATCAAGGGAGCTCATATTGGCATGATGGAGAGCGCTTTGACCGTTGTTATTTGTTTCTCCCCCATCGCGGTATAGTTGCGGAATTGTAAATTGCACCACGTAAAGAAAAAGGAGTTTCCAGTCTGATCCCTTCAGAAAACGGATTTTTTCCAATTTAGGAGAAGCGTCTTGTAGTGAACCTGTAAGCGGAACAAGAGAAAACACCAAGACGCTCGGTGTTACCCTTGACTCGATCTCCGACTTACAAGGTGCCAGGTTTAGCTAGTCTGAGGGTTCAATGCTATCTACAATGTACGTCCATAATCCCTTATGTTGGTCCTTTTCACCCAACGGGGGGAGTCCCTGTTACATGAAAGGAGTGAATGGCCCCCTGGGCACTGCCTGCACGGACGTCCACAGCTTCAACGGGCCCCAGATGTCAGGAAGGACTCCGAAAGAGTGAATGGCCCTCTTTGCACGGCCTGCACAGAAGTTGACAGCTTAAACAAAAACGTCATGCAGAGTTCGCCAACTTACCCCAAATGTCTGGAAGGAGTGAATGGCCCTCGTTGCACTGCCTACACATGTGCCCACTTGCAGGGTTGTTGGTTACCTCCCCTGGTTCATGTCCCCGCGACAAGAACACTGTGATCATTGCTCAGAAAACGTCAGTGTCCACAATCTGTATTCATTGTTCAGGGTCAAACCCTCGTTGCATACAGTGGGCATTCCGCGTTCTGCCCGAAGGTTACCGCGCCAATCTATGTGCACTCTGGCGATTGCCAGTGAATTCAACCCTGGAAAGGCTGCGGTGCATAGAAAACTCATTTTGGTGGAACTTATTACACATATATACAGATCTTGATAGCAACTGATGTCACAAATGATGAAACGGCAGGTCTTGTTCCAAAGAAGCCATCGCGTTTCCAGACTGCATGCACACTTGATACCCACACGCATAAGAAGGTGTCTGTGGATTTGTTTAATGCCACATCAATATGACCACACAGACGCCTTTTCTTTACAGAGAAAACATCCACCACCCCACCAACAGAACGCTTTGCAAACGACAGAGCACATGGTGCGGGCCACCGAGGGGCAACCCAATCAGGAGTCTCACATCCCATAGCAAATTGACAGGGCATTCCACACATATAACTCACAATCTTTACCATGCCTGCGTGTGGAATATTGCGATGTAACTACTATAATTTCCATGGGATGGAGTGAATATTCAAGCCATTATATTGGCAAGTATCCGTCATACACCACCAAACCCTAAATAATACGAATTAGACCGCCGCCTCTTGGCTATTGAATGGTATCAGTTTCGCAGAGATCATTTGAGGGTTGCAAGAGCTGTAGCGCGCTTACATACTTCCCCGCCGCATACAGAGCAAGAATCCCCATCTGCCCAAACGTCAAAAAGTATTTTTCATTGGCGGTGTCCCTCACATGCTACCAGGGCGCCCCTCAGAGAACGAACGCTCGGCGCCCAGAAAGAGACCAAAAATTAGTCTCGTCCCCATCCGCTTGTCAGTAGCTCGCGGTCTAGCTTTCAGCCAATCAGGACCAGGCTGCGCCTGCAAATCCTGCTTCGAGATTGGCTGAAATGCTCGGTTGGCAGAGAGGATATATCTACGGGGGTTGGGTAAGTACTTGACATTTCGGAATATAACAATCTTGTCGTTGTACAGATTCTTCTGGATGATCATTCGAACTCCCAGCACATGACGTTGGCAGTGGTCTTGTGCGTTTACACCAAAGAGGGTTTCATCCTGCTCTTCAAACTCGACAAACCGGTCACAAAAGGGTCCTTGTGGAACCACCATCAACCATCCATTTGATCCTATTGTTCCTCTCACCCCACATACTCCTGTCCCCATCATCCGCCATGCAAGTGACATGGAACTCGGACACGCCATCCATCTCTTCCTCTTCATATGCTTTGTTATTGTGGACTTGTGGAGGGTGGCCACCAGGCATCATCTTCATCGCCAGGGCTTCCCAATCCAATGTGTGGTCTGCGACGATCAGTGATATGGCTTGATAACTGTCCGCTGTCCTGGTTGCTCACCGAGGGGCAATCCTCGCACAAGTGGCATTGTGAGCAGCACTTCTTGCGACGTTTCGTCTTCTTTCCGCCTAGGCTTGTACCCAGCTGTTCCACTGGCAGAACAGCTGGTGACAAATTTTGAAACGGCTGGGGAAACTGGTGGTTGTATCACCTCCCAACAAATATGCGAAGTGGGGTCTTGGCAGGGTGTAACATTGTGTATCCTTATGTATATCTGGACATTTGTCCCCAGACACTCTGTCGAGCTGGCAAGTCGAGTGTTTCAGCCAACTGCAAAGCAGGATTCGCATGGGCAGCCCAGCCCGATCCTGATTGGCTGAAAGCTAGACCGCGAGCTACTGACAAGCGGATGGGGACAAGACTACTTTTCGCCATCACGTGCACTGTCTTGATTCCCTTTGTCTTTCCTGTCACCTCCTCTATTACCACAGCCGTGGCCACCTCTCCAGCCGCCTCTCCCATGCGCGCGCCATCCACCCTGGCCTCACCTCACCATTTCCTCCCGCACCAGCTCCAGCTCCCCCATTTCCCCCATTGTCATGCCTTGGAAACTCGCACTCCTAGATTACCTAACCACGCCGTCCGCAAGTTTAAGCAAGCAACTTAGTTGGCCACATAAAGATAGGTCCTGGTCTCCCGATATCTGCATTGTTGACGGAGTCAGTGCTTCCAGATCCTCCAATTAATTGTCTTGGGTGCTGGGCCAGTCACCAATATTATTTGACCAATATTATTTAACCAATTGCCCTGTAATGACATTCCGTGGGTCAGACCGACCTCCATTCATCTGGATCTGCTTGCAATCGTCAAATAAGCCTATGTCTTCCAGTGCTTAGGATTTGCTACTGTTTTCCTGCTTGATGTTGACACCCACCCACTTCCAAAGTTTCCTTGAATTTGTGGGTAAAAAGCGGACGAAGCCAACTTTGTTACCTAGTTTCCTCCCAAACCAGTGGAACCCTCCTATCAGGAAAATGGGCAATTATATGCAAAAACAATGCTGGACGGCGATTTTGGGTTTAAGTTCAAGCTTGTGGTGTTGAAGAACGAGATCACTGTTGATGTATGCGCATTACTGCAACACTACAGTGCATTGACGCCTACAACAATGCTTTCATCAGCTTCCACACGAACGTGGAATCTACAACAGCAGCAGCCTTTGCGAATCTCCAACAAGCAGCCCAACAGCCACCTATCCAAGCCTCAAAAGATCAACAATAGAAAGTGTCAACGGAGGATGGGGAGGGTTGTATACGTAGAGACTAGATATATACGCATAGCCATAGGGAATCTACCTAGGAATACAGAGCCGTATAACACCGTGTACATTATTCATGTTTATTGAATCAATACCAACTTTATTGGCGCTGTAACCTTCGTACAGATCGCGGAATGCCCACTGTACATAAAAGTGAAGAGACAGAACCAGGAAAGAGGGGCGGTATGGGGGCGTTTCATAATCTAGATGATCGTAACATACCTGTTGAAGTTGTGGTCCAAGGTCGAGATTTCCGACGTCACCCAAGTGGTTCATGTTGCAACAAAGGGAGTTTTTGGAAAATTATCCCCTCCCCCCCCAAGACCTGAGGGGAAAACGCATCGAAAAACGCGGGTTTTTATGAGATCTCGTGTGCGGGGGTAGAGTTGTTATCCAGACGCAAGGATCGGGGAATACAGATCGGAGTGTAAAATTCAGAGAGTTTTATTGGTTAATGAGATGGCTTTGATATCTTAGATGAGATGCGATTTGTATGCGTCAGTCATGTGTAATTGCGATCAAAGCGGTTTCAGCAAACAAAGTATGTGCGGGCACGGATGATAAAGCGAGGACGCCAAGGAGGGTAGTTTCTATGAAGGATGAGGTGTCGAGAGAGTTTTAAGACTGAAGCGCGGAATTTGTCAATGGATTCGTTGGTGCGGTAAAATGTGATGAAAGGACAAACAATGGTGTGGATGAAGACATAAGGACGAAGTGTGTTCTGAATATTGGGGAGAAGGGGTACGAAGAAATCAAAGGTGTCTTTCTTAGAGTAATGAGAGAAAATAAGTTGTTTGGAGTGAGGGTCAAGAATGAGACGGGATTCTAAGAAGGTAAACTAAGTTTCTTCATCGGTTTCGTTGGCTCGTGTGAGGTTGATGCCGTAGAGGTGGAAGTGGCCCCAGTTCAATGATGTTTTTGATGATGGTACGCGAGGTTAGTGATGAGAAGTCAACGTATCTCCACCAATTTAGAGAGAAGTGGGGGAGAATAGTTTGAACAGATTTGAAGAGGATGAGCTCAATGTGGACGGCGAAATGGTTAGCAATCTGAGCGCTGGAACGGCCGCCCATGGGGATGCCGATTTTCTGTTGGATGATGTGTGTACCGAGCATGAGGAGGTTGGTGGCGAGAACTATGACTAGGAGGCGTAGAAAGCAATTGAAAGAGATGTGGTTGAATGCTTACAAGGCAGTTGGCGGTTTGTTTATGGCAAGTGATGTGTTTCTTGCGATGGAGACAGGGTGTATTGATTTGGTAGTTGTCGAAGACAATGCGGAAAAGATTTCCAATGTTATGTCTGATAGTATCGTGGTTGAGCGAAGTGTACATATTTTCCATGTCGACTGTGTTGACGGCTGAAGCATGCGTTGGAAGGGTAAGGGGAGTTACTCTTTTTATACCCACCAGAAATGATTTTTCCACCCTTTTTCAACCTTTGTTCCTCCCCTTTTGTTCTGATACATCCAAATACATTTCTTCCTATTGTCTGTGACTTCCTTCATGCTTCCTTCACCGCCTTTCCATACTACTTTCTTGCCTCTTCATCATGATGCTATTCATACCAAAGCCTTCCCAATGTGATCTAAGGCAGGTAGGTAGATTCTTGGTCCCTCCGAAAGCTGTACCGTAACAGAGTGTTGGTTTTTGCAACACCCTAAGTGGAGAATCTCTCCCCAGTCTTCCGCATGTATCACAACTGGTGCATCAAAACACCACGGACAATCTACTTAAACTCAATCAATCTTAAACCCCCTCTCAAAATCCTCAGGAAAAGTCTTTCTATAAGAAGGATAGGGGTGAGCAGGAGCATAGGAGGGCGCTGCTTTATGTTGCTACCAGCGCGCAAAGTGGTGAAAACACTGGAAACACTGGTGACAGCGCTTGCACCACTTGAGAGACAGCCAAAGGATGCCGTGTTGGGCGGGGGGGCCTACATGATATCAAATGTTACAAAATCGCCAAATGGCGAATGTATCGACATATTGCACTCTCCCACTGTCTGTCATCTTGAACTCTCTCAGAGTCTTCAGATCCCCCTTCAGCGCTTTCTTCTCGTCTTCTGGTCTTAATTAAGGTGGGGCTACTAGCTCGCGCAGCTCCCATAGTCCTCACCAACCACTGGTGAAACAGTAAGAAACACATGCAGATTCTCTCGGCTAAGTTCCTTCTAATCAGATTATCTTGCATTATATTTTGGATGCTCTGCGCTTGTGCTAATTCTCTCTAAATCTGGCACCCAATCATTAGGTTATATCGTCTACTGCACTATGCGCATGATTACCTCACATCCTTGACGCACGCCACTTTGTTATTCCGCCGCATCTAGCTCAAGTTGCCTCATTGGGCAATTATCGCTTTTGATGCTGATTGGCGAGCCCCTTTGCCGGCAGCCAATCGCCAATCACATTCTTGATTGTCTATTTATGGTACGTACCCATGTAACATATCGGAGGACAATGGGACGCTTTGTTTGGACTTCAATAATCCATGAAAGGCAACAGAACGACGAAAGCAGAGCTAAACATGGAATTGATTGTTCTCTCTCAACATTGGGACTGACTCATCTACACGGCGAGCACTGCTTGGCTTTCCCTCACCATCGAAAATCATTTCGAGAATTGTAACGCATTAAGCAACAAACCCACAACAATTACTAGGATCTTTCCGCCTTTGCAAACCACTAGCAGCTATGTTGGTCAATCCAAGCGTTGCATCTCTTTCCGAAAACAATGTCAAGCATGAAATCACCCTTCTCGGCCAAGACCCAAACGTCAATTTGAAGGACCAGTATCCCTTCTCGAGGGAAGACCTCGAGGACGGTATCCGCAGCACCCTTAACAGGAGGTTGCGTGAGTCGGATATAATCTCAACTTACACTGAGACTCTGGACTCGGCCTTCCTTACTACAAAGAAGAACACCTTGGCTACATAGTCAGACAGGAGCACTTATGAGCGCAATGTGGCGACTGTAGCAGGGTTAATCCGCCGTCATCTCACCATCAGCATACGCGCCATGATCAGTGACAAATGCAGGAATGACCCCTCGAAGATGCTCAATGAATTGAGTCAAATGTACCGTCCCTCATCTACCTTCGCGCTACAGCTCAAAAAGCGTTTGCTCAGCTCTCTACGACGCCGAGCCAGAATACTCCACTCAATTTTACAGATGTATCCTTCAGAAATCATGCATTGAAGGGAATGGGACGTGTCAGTACTCTGAGCGCACCTGTGTTGAGACATTTGCAGAAGGGATCTAGGAGGAGGTCTTCGTCCGGCGAAAAAAAACGTGCTTGACAAACCTGACGCAACTGTTTGAGGACTGCTCCAGGAGCTTCTTGATTACGAGAAGCTCATTCCAAAAACGCCAACTCCCACACCTGTTAACGTTGCAAAGTTGTCACCACAAAGACTCAAAAGCAACCCTGGAAGCCCAAGAACGACAAAGCAAAGTACACACAGCACAAATCCTCTGACTCTGAAGGCAACGACGGGCAGGAAAGTAACTCCAGACACCAGAGGCACTGCACTTCCTGCCCCAAAGTTGGGCAAACGGCTATCCTTGTGAGACGACTAGCTATAGGCGATCAGGAAACTGGGAAACTTCTTCAGAAGGAGCACTAGCAGAAACTCAAACAGGGCAGCAGCAGCTGCTGCACCGCCAGCAACAACAACAAGAGCAAAAACAACATTAAGAGTGGACGTGGTAAATTCGAACGCATGAAGAAGAACGAGGAGAACGCTGTTGGCGACATTGATACATCAATGACTATAACGATCTACCTACCCACCAGCATCGATTTCATTTGCATGGTCTCTGACCACAACACGGCCAGCGCGTCAGATCTAAACTCCTCCGCTTATGTTTGGACACTTGACGGAGCCGCAACGTGCCACATTTTTTGAAGTTTCCTTCTGGCCGGCTCCCAAACGTTCAGAACTCCAGCTACAGCCCCGCACACATCTGGCGGCCAATGCCTCTCGGCACGGTTAAGCATGGCAGCATGAATTAGAAAGGGACAACACCAAACAGAAATCGACTCACCAGTTTCCTGTTTCGGCAATGAGGCCGAGGACAGAAACATGGACTTATGAATGGGCGGTTTGTCCATATGGAGCCGTAGCTTTGCTGTCCGTCAGGGAGGGCCTTCTCCGTCGCTCTTCTAGCCACGGAGAGTGGAAAAGGGATGTGTGTATTTCTCAAAGTCGACTCCTCTTCGCTACTCTAACAAAAAAACGGTTAACGTGAAACAGATGAGATCCTCCACTGAGGCGCGACCAAAAGGGTTCTAAGCTAAAGTCAGGCGAATCTGAGGCTGATCTAAGAAAAAGAGAAACCTTTGGTAAAATCTTTCTGTTCGGCAACGTACACCACATCCCCACTGCTGGTTGCAACCTCCTCTCCTCTGGCCTCCTTGAGTTGTTTGGCTTATATGAACAGCGTCGCCCCACTGGCCCTGTGCTGGCGAACAATTGCAAGGAAGGTGAAGTAGTGGTGAATTTGGAGAAGGATAGGCGCTGCACCGGAATGATTGTTTGGAAGGTGGAGGAATGGCACGGCGACGCATCTGCCCACCTCGCCAAATTCACACCCACCTGTTGACACTTCTAATGAATTTAAACTTTGGCACAAAAGACTCGCCTCATTACAGCAGATTGCAAAATGGTTGTCACCCCCCCCCCTAAGCCCGAATGTTGACCAAAAGATTTTGTGTACCTTGTGTTCCGGTTGTTCCTCTTTGTCCGGCCTTGTTCCACCTTTGTCCGGCCTTGTTCCGCCCTTGTCCCAACCTTGTCCCGACGCCGTACCCATCCCCATCGAGTGGGATCAACGCGCTCGCTCACGCCAAACCCTCCGCGACTCCTGCAGGATCCATCCCTAGCTCGGCCATGCCTTCTGCCCTCTCAAAGGACCTCCGTGAGCGGATAGTTTGGTCATGCTTGGACGGTGGAACAAATGAGGAGGTAGCAGAACGGCATTATGTGTCTGTCAGAACAGTTCAGCGAGTGTGGAAGTGTTGGAAACTTGACAATACGGTTAACCCCCCTGAGGAAGGCAGTAGTGGTCGTTCGTGCCTCATTGACGACCAAATTACTGAGGTAAGTTTTCGGTGTTCATGATCAGATCATCAGTGGTGTAAATTGGGAATGATGCCGTATTTTGGTGCTAATTTCGTGCATGGTGATTGTTTTTAGTACCTGCGAACGTTGTTGGGACTGCGCGCGGACTGGTATTTTGACGAGTTGCAAAGAGAATTGAAATTATACATGGGGTATGAGGTACATTTGGCCACGGTCTGGCGCGCGCTTCGTAGGATGAATGTGTCCCACAAGGAGGTGAGTGATGGTTCGCCAATGTCATTTCATTCTGATGGGGAGTTCACAAGTGCCCTTACAGCCATTTAAGTGAAAACACTCATTTCTAACTTTCTTGCGTGGTGGTCTTCTTCCGCACGTCATCCATGTCAAAGCTGTCTAGGCGAGCTAAAGAACGGAACGAGAGTGATCGTCTAAGCTTTCGGTTTCGGATGGGGGGCTACACTGGTGACCAGTTGCTGGTTGTTGATGAATCAGCATGTGATTGTCGGACAATGCATCGTAAATATGGGTGGTCACCGCGGGGACTTAGAGCGCCAGCGTCTGCCTTTTTTTCTCAGGGGGAAATGCTACACTATTGAGGCAGCAATGGATGTGGAAGGGTACGTTGCGTACCAGATTCAAGAGGGGCCCATGAAAGAGGCCGATTTCTATCAATTTATGGTGGAGGAGCTGGTATGTGTGCGTTATTGGAATCAGAGAGTATTGCGGGATGGGTAAGAATTTAGATGCTGATCAATGTCATCTTTGTCTTTCCTCGAGCTCTGCAGCTTCCACGAATGAATCCCTATCCTGGTCCACGCAGCGTTCTTATTATGGATAATGCCTCTATCCACAAATCGCAACGAATATGCGAGGCATGTGGGGAACGTGGTGTCCGACTAGAGTTCCTACCCCCCTATTCCCCTGACCTATCTCCGGTATGGTACTCCCATTTCCTCACACATGGTAAGCTGTTTACCCATACAAAAGAACTCTTCTGACTTTTCGTATCAGATTGAGACTACATTTTTCATCATCAAAAGCTGGCTCCGACGGCACCGTGAATGGGTGCTGACTCAAGAAGATTTCTTTGCGGTACTTGAAATAGCCATAGGCTCTGCGATCACTAGAGATATTGCCAGATCGTGTTTTTGGCTTTGCGGATACATGTAATAAATCCAGAAAATATACTTCGTAGTTAGAATAGTTTTCGAGTAGCTTCATATATATACTAGCGTAAGGGAGCAAGATTGACACACAAAGAAAGACAACAAAAGCAAAGAGTTTACAAATCAAAATCCACCAGAGCGACATCCTGGTATTCTAAGGCAGCCACCGCAAATGATCGAGATCCTAAAACCTTCCAGGCGATATGGTCCCCCGTGTACTTTTCCTCAAAATCTTCAGAATCATCACTGTTAGTGATGTACACAGCCAAGATCTTGTCTGATGGCACTGTTTTTTTGGTCAGCACCTGGAAGACCCTCTCAAACGACCATTCCTCATCCAAAGACAATGCCTCAGAAATAACCCAACCATCCGATTTCCTTACAACCTTCAGTATCTTCTTTTCCTTCTCCCTCGGGATTGGAGGCTGTCGGGGCGTTTGGTCCCGCATACACCAGTTGGTGAAGCTGTATGAATCGCTGTACAATGAGCTAGAGCTGTTAACTATAGATGCTGATCGTGATGTTGACCCACCAATGGACGGATGATCGTGCATGATGTTGTCATAGGTGTCGTGAGGCATATTCTTCTGCGAAAAAGGATAACGCGGTCGGCCGTCAAAGGGGTCGGTATTGGCCCACCTTTTGTTGCTGCTGGAACCACTGGCAACGGGTGTTGCAGGACTGGAGGATGGTCTGGATGATGCATTTGTAGTGGGGCGCTTGAGCTGACCTGCGTGAGCAATGGAATCCCTTCGGTTGTTGTTGGCTACAACAGGTCTCGCGATGACGGTGAAAAACCGATCAAGGAAAAGCTGACCATCAACAGGATCGTGGATAGGTGGATTGAAGAAGTTCACACCAGGTGTCTTCCTGGCCAGGTGCTCAGCCCATGCCCGAAGTCGTGGATTGCTGAGATGAAGATGCATTTTGCGCTGGTCGATCTCCTTCACATAGCAGCCACCAATGCGATTGCATTCACAAGCCCACTTGTCTTCGAGATGATTCATATACGTCTGAACCAACTGTTCGTGGACTTCTGATGCAGGGTTGGGTATCGCAATTCCCCCTGTAACGACCTTCCCCTAATAGTATTGAAACAGAACACATAGAACGTTAGATCTGTTGATCCTAGTCCAATACTCTAAGGGTGGATTAGTGAGTCCGGCATGAATTGCTTACCTTTTTCGTAACCATCCCCTCATCCACCAAATCATCCATATTACCCCTCTTCCCGGTGGATGCCTTTTTCTGAGGGATTGGTGTTGCAGAGGGGGCCTCTGGAGAGTTGCTGGATGGGGGCTGTTCTTTCACGACAAGCTGAAATTGGACGAATTCCTTCTTTGCCAGCTTATCCATAGTCAGAGCCAGCCGAGTATTGCTTCCGCAAGCCATAAGGACATTCTTGAACTTGGCGCCTCGCCCGTTGTCAATGTAGTGGAGCTCGTCCTTGATCGGGGGCCAGTTGTCAGGCATTTCCTTGCGGATTTGCTCCAAGAACAACTCCCGAGTTTGTGGTACACCAAGGAAGTCGACTGGCTCGTTGTCCTTAGTCTTGTTGGTCTTTTCATCCCAAACGCCTACCATAATTTCGAGAGATGGCTCCGCATTTGTAAGTGCACCTGTGATCATGAGAAATGCCGTCATGTCTGATGTCAGAATAGTCTGCCATATGAGCTGCATCGATTGACTTGAATCAATTCCAATGAACATATGGAAGAAATATCGGGCGTTTATTCTTACCATCTTTCTGACCCAAAACCGCTGGAGATTGGCGCCTTGTATTCTTGGAAACTTTCGGACTGTTGCTGCACATGCTGGCCAATTGTTTTCCACTGGACCGAGGTTGTGCGGATCCCCGCTTACGACGAACTGGCAGTTGTTGATCCTCCACAGCAACGGGTTCATTTAGTCGAGCCTTTCCCTTCTCTAAGACTTCACGGCGGTGTAGGCAAGGTCGACAATAGATAAACTTCCGCAAGGGGTTCTTGGGCTCGTTCATTGCCGCCCTCCCATCAATGTAAATCCCCCTCACTTTATCCATGTTCGGTTCAGAGGCAAGGTAGTCTTTGAAAGATCGGGCTTTTAAAGGGCGGCCTTTGGGGTCTGGTGGTGTTTTCTTGCGAGGACAACCACACTCCGAAGTGCCGTACGTATTGCCACACAACACGCAATGACCACAAACAAGACAAACAGCTGCTGTAAATTTGGGGTAACCCCCTTCCCAATCCAAATCCTCCTTACTGCTGTTGTTGTTGTCATGGGTGTTCGAATTCCCCTCACGGTCTCGCTCCTCAAACACATCACTCCTCTTGCTGATCTCCTCATCGTCTTGCGGCCTGGCTTCATTGATATCACCGTCCTCGGCATTCCCTCCCACATCAGCTGATTCAACCAATTTGTCTTCACTATGATGGGACGAATAATGGTCCAACTTACGCAGATCCTCCTTCATCGTCTCGTCCACTCTCGCCTGAACATATGCTTTTACAGTGTTGATGTCGTCAATATCACCGCTGAACCCCATCATCTTCGTCAACAACCATCACCCCCCCAGCGCTCTGGCAATTATAGGGTGTTTCTACGCTCGTCGAGAGGGCAGCTGTCCGAATCGAGCTAGGGATGGATCCTGCAGGAGTCGCGGAGGGTTTGGCGTGAGCGAGCGCGTTGATCCCACTCGATGGGGATGGGTACGGCGTCAGGACAAGGTTGGGACAAGGGCGGAACAAGGCCGGACAAAGGTGGAACAAGGCCGGACAAAGAGGAACAACCGGAACACAAGGTACACAAAATCTTTTGGTCAAAATTCGGGCTTAGGGGGGGGGGTGACAACCATTTTGCAATCTGCTGTAATATTCGCAATCTGCTTTGGGACATAAAACCCAATGTCAAGGTTGTCCCTCTCAAGCCTTGCCATGTCGCCAGATCAACCAAGCAGCAAGTGTAGGGTTAGGCAGTAGGGGAGTGGCTGGATTCGAACTCAGAATGACTGATGAAGAGCTCGAAGGGAAGGTTGCGCGCATGAAGAGGTCAAACAGAGATAGGACGGTTGCGGTTAGGACATAGCGGAGTGCTTTAGGCTGGCCAGGCCGTCAGCGGAGTTTCAGGAGTGGGGTAAAAATGATGTGTATTCTCTTGCCTGAAACCTGTACTACATAAAATGCTATGACTAAGAAGAAGAAAACTCAAAAGTTGGGTTGGAGTCAGAAAGTAAGAACAAAGACGGAGCAGGAAGAAGTAAATACAAAGTATTCAGGGCTGAGGCCCCGAAACAAAAGGAGTGGACTGAACCAAAAGAGAAAAGGGGAGATCCCGTTGCTTCCAGTACTACCGCAAAGCTTCTGGTGCTGTGTCAACAAGTTCCTGTTTGGGCAGCCAAAGATCCTCAGTTGGTTCGTATCCCTTCCAACGCACAGATAGAGAGGTTGACCGCAAGTGTTTTGGTGGTCAATCATGGTCTCAATTTCGTACTGTTTGTCACCGTTGTCGTCGAGTTCGGGAGGTGGCCGAGTGTACTTTTGCTGACCAGGCAAGGGCACGAGGTGCTTCTTCACGAGAGAGGCCTGGAAGAATGGGTGCAGTTGCTTGAACGTCTTGGTGAGTTCGAGCTTGTAGGTGTCGTAGTCAAGGACCTTGACCACTTTGAAGGATCCGATCCATGGAAGGTTGATTTTGTTGCTGAACGACTTCATGTTGTTTGTGGATACCATGACTTCGTCTCCAACCTTGAACTTGACGTCGCGGCGTTTCTTGTCAGCAGTGTTTTTGTAGTAGTGCTGAACGTCAAGGTAGATATGAGTGTCATGAGTGAGGGAGTCGATTTCGCGAAGGTGAGACACAAACTCTTCGGCATCAGCTGACCGAGCATTAACATTGGTAGGCGACAACATGGTAGAGTTGACGCCAATGGGATCATAACCATGATCTTTGTAGAAACGAGAACAACCTTAGGTATTGTCGCTGTGTCTGGTGTTGGAGTTGATGGCAAATTCGACAGGTGGCACGTAAGAAGTCCAGTTGTCCGGATTTCGACGCATGACACTGATGGCGTTATAATTACCCATGGCTCTCTCCACGTGAGGGTTGCCCGTAGGATGGTTGGTAGTGGTGTAGTGGTGAGCGGTGCCGACCATTTCTTCAACAGTGCGAATGTACTGCGAAACAAATTGGGGTCCCTTATCCGACCAAGACCCAACAGGAAAACCATGAAGAGGGTTGTAACGCTCAATCATTAAGTTTGCGAACTGAACAGAATCAATTGAATCAGAAACGGCAAAAAGGCGAATCCTAGAATCCATTGCCCCGAATTGACTTAGATGTTGTGGAGTTTGCTGGAGTTGGTTGAGAAGTTTTTTGATGCTTCCTGGCAGGCCTGGCACCTGCGACACCATTCTGTCACCGTGTGAGCTCTCTTGGGAAACCAGAAGACAGACTTGATGGTGGCGAAGGTCTTTCTGAAGGCGAAGTGACCTCCGAGGTCATGGTGGCGTTGAAGAACTTCGTCGATGGCGGCCTGAGTGGGTAGGAAGATCCTCCATCTATGCTGGTCTGAAAGGTGACAGAGGAGGATACCGTCCGTGAGCATCCAGTTGCTGGCAATGCAGCGGTCTTCATCTGAGTCGATGTTGTGGATCTTGCTGCGGTTGGTGTTCTGAATGCGAAGCGCTGCTGCCGCGCTGGGGTAGGTTTTCTTGGTCTCCTGTTGGAGGAACTCGTAGAAATTGGACGGCAACGGCTTCGAGCGTGACGCAAGGGCTAGTGTATCACCAACTCAAGTTGATTGCGACTCTGACAAAATGTTATTGTTGCTGTTTTTGTCGTTGTTGTTGCTGTGGGCGGTGAAGACATCCTCGATCTGATATTGCAAGTGGGCAAAACAGGCTAGGGGGGCTTCCGTCCGTCGTAGACAAGAGAGTGCATCCAGAACCACATGCGCGTCTCCACTGCGGTGAATGATGACGACGCGGTGTTTGATCTCCTCCCAACAAAGTTGCATGTGGCGAACCCGGTGGTTGTTTCCAACGCACGTTTCAAGCCAGAGGAAGGATTAGTGGTCGGTGACGAGTCGGAATGTGAAGTCTCCATCAATATATTCCCTCCCAGCTTCCAGCCTGACCATAACCCCACAAGCTTCGAGTTCGGTGGGTCGAAAGGCGCGTTGAACCTTGGTGGTGGCCTTGGAGAATTTGGCGAGGGGTTGGGTGTGTCCGGAGGGCTACGTTTGCATGAAGGTGGTGTTGGTTCCAGTCAGGCTGGTGTCCGTATGCATGGTGATGATGTAGACGTGGGGGTTGCGAGGAATTGCGAGTACTTCGTCGGATGCTAACCACTGCTTGGCGTCGTTGAAGAGGCCTGAGAACTCCCCCGTTTGTTGAGCAGGAATCCTAGCGAAGAAGGCTTTCATAGCTCGATCTTTTTTCTTCTTCTTGGGATCGATGTAGGCAGGCGTGCCTGGGTCGAACGTTGCTTCCAGATCTTCCTCATTGTTGTTGGCGATGCTGCATGGGTTGACTTTGCCGGAAGTGATGGTGTTCTTGCGGTTGGAGTCGGTGTTCTTTAGTTTAGTAGCTATAAATGGCTGTTGAGTTGCGGTTGAGTTGCTGTTGTTGTCGCGTTGGCGTTTTTGTTCAGTGTAGTCCTCATTGATCAGATTCTGAAACAAAGCAAACTTTGTAAACAAACCAGGAATGTGAACATGAACGAAAACGAGCAAACCCCAAAAGGACCAAAGATCACTCAAATTGGTTGGGGGGACAAAAGAAAGAATAGCCTCAACTTTCTTGAGGTCAGGGCGGCGACCACAACAATCAACAACATAACCCAAACCCTCAAACGAAACCATAAGCAAACTGCACTTGTCCAAGCGCAGTATCCATCCATCCCGTTCCAAAGCTTCCAACCAAAGACCCACAGCATCCAAATGAAGATATGCGTTTTTGGACGTTAAATGAGAATCATCCAGAAAGTTAGCAAGAAATCTCCATTTGTAATGCCCGTACGTGAGGTCAATGGAACGATTGAAGTGAGATGGTCCATTATTAGGACCAAAAGGCATATAACAAGGGCGATAAACCTTAATTAAACAACAAACAGCCAGTGCGAGTGAGCAAAGATTCAATAAAAATCTGAAGAAAACCTTTGTTGAAATCACCGCCAGAAACAAAATAAGACTGTTGTGCGGTAAGCCACCAAAGGACTTGGGACATATTGATGGAATGGTAGGGATCCTTCGCTGAACAATTGTTAATCTCGCGACAATCCCCACAAACACAAGGAGGTTTTCCGTCGTAGAAAACGACATGCATTCTTCCCAACGACCCTATTCCAACATGTTCTTATTAGTTTCCTCCAGAACCTTTTGCTGAAGAGCCCCAAAGTGACGGGAGGTGGTTGAGACGGAAGAGGGTGTGTTTGGCGAATGGTGAAGTTCCCGGAAGGCAGCGAAAGTCGCCAATCTGGTGGCCAAGATAAGTAAAGGCCTTGTGGTAGCGACGAAGAATACAAAGAAAAAGCCAGACCAGACCTCAAACTCGGTGGGTGTTTCCAAGGCCTTAGGTTGATGGAGATTGCCGAGCTGATGGCGTTGATAAAGGGGTTTGACCTGTTGAATTGAATCTTTTTGGCATCCTCCATTTCCTGTTGCAAGTGTGTGTTGACGTTGAGGGTGTTGTTGAGGTTGAGGTTGACATCCACATCACAGAGAGCGTTGCCGATCTCCTTAATGGCTGACAAAGAAAGCTGCGGCTGTTGCTGAAGAGTTGTTGATGTTGATGCTGAAACTGCAGATTTGATGGCGGAGACAATTCCCCCCAGAGAAGCCAACGTTTTGGCGACAGAGGTGGCTGGGATGATGATGTTGTAAGCATCCATCATGACTTTCTCATAGGCGGCTATCAGTGCTTTGATGTTGCT
>JADGJF010000338.1:0-23330 GCA_027596845.1 Quaeritorhiza haematococci | reverse complement strand
GAGGAGGAAAGTGAAGCGTTGTGAGAGAGGTGCATAGAAACATCGATGAAAAAAGAAGAAAAATTTCTCCACATATGGTCTTGGGGGAAGAGGAACGTGAGAAAGGGGTGGGGCTAAGGAGGAGAAGTCGTTGGGACTTACGCCAGTTCCGCCCCTGTTTGATCTGAAACCGGGGTTCCTGCTGCCTTGCGGGTACCTTTGGAATTCAAGCGGGTGGGTGTTGTAGGTAGTAGGCGTCGGTGGTTTTACGAAGGAGCATAACGGAATCAGTCAGTCACATTACCCGGGATGATAAAAGGAAACTGCCGAGCAACAACCAAACAACCTTACTCCCAACCCTCAAACCCCCCCATCCCCAAAAACCTCGGCAAAAAAGTGTCCCCCCACTCCTCCACATGCTCCAAATACCCCATCAAAAACCCTTTCAAATTCTCCGCCTCGCTACCCCTCAACGTCTTAAACAGCACCCGTTTATCATGCGTCCCGAAGAAGACAGACTGGGATTTGCCTTTGGAGGTGTAGAGGGAGGAGAAGGGGTTGAGCAGGGTCGATTCGAGGGAATTTGAGGTTGAGGGGAGGTGTTGGGCGGCTGGGAAGGTGGAGTTGGAGGGGGTTGTGGTGAGGGAGGAGAGAGGGTTGACGGGTGTGGTGTTGGAATACCCAAACTTCCTTCGCAGTGCTTCGAACGCGAGGGGTGCATGATCCGTGAACCGCACACAACCATACCCAGGAATCATCCATTCGTATGTGTGCTCCGCCTGAAAATACGTTTTATCGCATAAGTGTCGGCAGATACCCAATGAAGTATTTCGACAGCGTCGGCGAGGGTTTTGGTGGTGGTGGTGGGGTGTTTTGAACAACCCGGGGGATGTGGTGGCGGCGCTGGTTCTTTCTGATGAAGTGAAGATGCCGGAAAAGGATGAGGGTGTCGTCGAGGAAGTTGAGGGAGGTCGCGATGAGGTGGCCAGCTTGGGCGGACTGTGGTGTCGTCTCACCATACCATCACCCCTACGTCGTGAGTAAGTATCCATATGAGTGGCCGGAGTAGTTCGCTGTCGGCTCGTTGTCATTCCGTATGGGTATGGACGATCGAAGCCTTGAGATTTGACAACATGCCTGCTACCGCGACCGGTTGGTGCCCTCTGTGACTGTCCCGGCGTATGGATCTCTTCTCTCGCACCACCGTTACTGCACCTCGCTTTCTTCTCCTTGTTGTCAGTGACATCATCCATCCGAGCTGCGAACGAACCGATGGTCTGATCGCTCGACGGTCTTCGACACTGTACTCTATCAGATGCCTTTTCCGTTTCTGCCAACTCTTCCGAGACACTCGCGTCTTTCGGAAGGGTTTCTTTCCCTGATCCCCCTTGTTGAGCGAGATCTCCATGCCTATCCACCTGATCATCCCTAATATCCTTATTCCTTAGCCCCCAAAACCTACTCATAAACCCAGACGACACAAAAGATTGCGACGCCGACGCAACAACTCCGGTTGCTGTTGTCGATAATGATGGTGGCACGGGCACTACCAATTTGTCTACCATGCCTGGGTTCTGAAACGTCGGTTCCACGCCTGACGGAAATGATTCGGCACCATGTTCATCGATCTTCGTCGCATGTTGATCTGTGAATACATCTCCAACAGAGCCTTCTATCATTCCCCCCTGCTCCAAGCTCGGAACACCTCCAGACGCACCAAACCCTTCGATCTCTCCTTCATTTGCCCCGCCTCCTTCATTAGTCTCCCCTCCCCGCGTCATCCAAGTATTCGATGCCTCCACAGCCCTTATTTCTCCCCGCATCCCACCCTCACACCGCGATCCCCCGAAAACGCCATCAAGACATGGCCTCACACTCCCACTGACCCCACCACTCCGAAAAGAATTCGATCGACTGACGGAGGAGTGCTTGAATTTCATTCGCTTCCGTTTCGAGGAGGGGTACCGTCTCTCTCTATCTTTTGCAGGCGGGGCGTGCATAAGGGGTGTGGTGAGGAGAGGGTTGAGTGACGACGGGGGGATGTGATCGAGGTGCTGTTGGGAGGTGTCGAGTTGAGTGGGAGGATACTGTAATGAAGTAGACGTGGACAACGATGTTGAGGGGGTGGGCGGTGGCGGCGGTGGTTGTGATGATACGAGAGGTGGTATTGTCGTGGTAGACTTGGCATATCCCAGCACACTTTTCAAACCCTCTGTCCCTCGGTTCTGTATGTCCGCGTGACCATCTGAACCGCCAAACGTTACCCCACCGAACCCCGAAAATTCACCTCTAATACCCTCAAAAACAGATGATTTCGAGGACCAAGACGACCTCGTCGACGCATCAGAAACCCGCCTTGAACTGTTCTTCCCAGTCCCCCGGTTTATCATCCTCCCTTCTCCCCTCCGTCTCCGTGCCCCACCGTCCCTCGTAGATTTGATTGGATTTGACCAGCAAATGACGCCTTCAGGACTAACTTGAGTCATAACCAAGACAGCACGGACACAGTGCCGGAAGTGAAGGAGGATTGGTGGTTCTTGGAAGGTTTGGCGAGGTTCTTTGGTGGTTGGAGGAGTTGAATATGCAGAAGAAGATATGGCAGAAGCTCCATGCAGCTGCTGGTGTGGTTGTTGTGTTTGGTGGGGATGGGGTTGAGATTGAACGGATGGGGTTTCCTCCCAAGTTACACGCTGATTCCAATGACCTGTTCCACCACCGCCGATGTTTCGCAGGGAATCCACATGTGCTCCATAACCCCCTTTATCGCCGGCAAGGCCGTACTCCCGAGCGTTATCGGTGATGGTATTATATTGACCCCCGGTACTCTCCAGCCCTCTCTCCTCAAACTCACCATCCCGACCTAGAGTCAACCTCTCATCCTCCTCCTCCTCCTCCTCTTCCTCCTCAAAATCCTCAGAAAAGTCATCATGGTGCCGGTCGTGCTCTTGGGGGCCGTGGAACCGCCAGAAGGGAAGAGTGCTGGTATAGGTGCGGAGGAGCGAGAGGAGATGGATCTTCCAGCGACTTTGGAGAGAAGCGGAAGGAGGCCAAGACAGGGTTGAAAAAGGGAGGAGAGGGGAGAAAAGGATGGGAGAGCGATAAAGTTAGGTTGAGATGGATACTTGGGGAGACACCCACAACCCGCTAAGGCACCCTTGTCCCCCCCTTGAAACCAGACAACTTTCCCCCAAAAGACCTGAAAGTACCTTATACTCCGTCGCATCAAGTACGCAAAATGCCATACCGCAGCGCCCAAAACCATCCCACCCAAAAGCAAAACTGGCCAGGGGAGCATCTTATCAAAACCGAGTCCGTTCGATTGAGTCCATGTTTGTGGTGATAGAAGCGGTATGGTCGTTGCTGGTGCTTCGAACGTTGTTAGAAACGTGGATGAGAGTGACGTTGGAAGAGATAATGCTGGCATATTGAAGTTGTGTAAGGGAAGAGGGAAACGCCGACAGAAAAGATGCCACGTCACCGAGTCTTTCGCGTCCGGTCAGAGGTCAGAGGATGAAGTGTCGATGCTTAACCACGGCCGATACGAATTTCCCAGCTGGCGCTTCTCAGACACGGACCCTTCGGTCACGAATTGAAATTTTCCCACACGAACAGCAAAAGAAGGTATTGCTGCGACGGGACACGAAAACCCAACCCCACAGCCAAAAGTTCCAAATGACACGTTAATGTCGCGCCAGAGGTCCGCAACCATCGCCAACGATGGCCCACGAAAAGGTCTATTACAACCACGCTCACAACGGGAGGCTCTATATTATTTCAAATACAAATACAAAATGGCATTGGAGGGAATAATACAAAAAATAAGTAAAAAAACCCAAACAGAAACAGTTCAAAAGCGTCCATACGTCAGCTAGTGTCCAAAGGATCTCATTTTTTCACCCAAATTGTTCACCACCCATTTCCCCTCATTTCAACCCGAACAAATCAAATACGTAATGCGTTATGAAGAGGATGCTCGGATGCCAGACCAAGATGTAACGCAACGCGTCCAAGAGGTTCAGAAACATGACTTGCGTTGTGTCCCAAGGATTGTTGCCTGTGAAGGCTCTTAGGTCCACCTTTTCTTTGCAGTATGGGCAGCAGTCTTTTTTGCCTATGAGGGTCCAACCTCTGTTCGTTTGTAAAGGGGAAAAATGTAGTCAGTACCAGGAAGCAAACGCAAAAGATACTGACAAAGAAGCCCATATACCATTGTGTCGTCGCTGGTGGATCCTTACCGTATACAAGATTCATGGAACGTATGCCGACAAGAAAGCTGGTACGCCTGTCCCTCACTCCCCTTACTCCAAAACAAGAGTGGTGTCGAAAATTTCCACGGTTTCCCATCCGCCCCTGCACCGCCAGCGTCCAAGTTCCCAGATCCCAAATGACCATTCGTCGTTGATGCAGATAACGGTGTCGACGAAGTTGACCATTGATCTCCACAAATGGCGCACACGTTTCCTCTTAGATGTTTTGTTGGGAAGCCTGCTCGACTGTAGTACCCAAGAGACGATGCCATCCTGTCCGACAAGCGATCCACGAAATCCCGACCCAGAGTCCCAAAGTACAGCCCGTAGAAAAGCAGCACGATCCCGGCCTATTTTTTCCCAGGAAGAGTGGTTCATGAAGAAAAATATGTGAGCGGGGAAGGAATTGGCAAAATGTAAGTTAACAAAAGTACCCCCTGGTGCATTCTTCCCTCCAATGCGAAAAAAGGATCCCACACTTCTGACAAGGACTACAAAACACACCCGTCAGCTCACCTGGAACATGTTGACTTCCGAGTCCTCCGTCCAGCCTCCGAATATGCTTGGTATCCGAAAGAACGCCAGCAGAACAACGACGTACCCCAGGAATCCAACCGCATACGACAAGCTGTAAATCCACGCATACCACCGATACACCAACCCCGGCGTTTCCTTCTTCAACGGAATCTCAAACGCCCTCTTGACAATGAATGTGTTTGCCACCGAGAAGCAAAACCAAACGAACACGTATCGGTAGTTCCCCGCCTGGTACCCGATCAAGGGTGGGAGCAGCCATAACCCGACCAGAGAAGCGAGGTTGAAAGATCTGATGTGGTATTTCTTCCAGGCAACGATGGCGAACTGAGATACGAAGAGGATGCCGAGGAGGATGAGGGCCATTTCTGCGTGTTGCTTTTCATGGCCGGCATGTTCATGAATAAACTTCTGACGCTCTTCGAGGATGGCAAGCTCTTCCGGGGTTAGATTGGACAGATCAATGTCAGGGAGCCCTAGTTCAGTAAGGTTGACGGAGGGGACGTCCAGAGTGGTCGCATTTTCGGGATCGGCGGCGTCCATGTTTGATTAGGGTATTGTCGCCGATATGTTGGTAAGCGAGTTTTCGTTGGAGGCCGACGGACTTGGTTTTCGTTGTGCGAAAAATTCCAAAAGTCAGTCGTACGACACAGGGCTTTGGTTCACCAAAACGACAAACAGGTTCGAGGTTGGGTGCTTACTTTGTCTACTTCTTCCTTCTTTACTTCCTTCAACGTCATGGTTGATTGCCATCTTTCGACCATCTATAGATTCTTCACACCATCCTCAACGCTTATATTTACGGGATATTTATACAAGGGTACCACACAGTCTCTAAAATACCCAGATGTAGCGACGTTCAAATGAATCATAATAATACAATACGATAAATGCTAACGTGAGTACCCAACTGCTCAAAAACTCGACCTCTCCAATGTCTTCTCCCCTTCACTTTCATATCCTTGCCGAGATACTGCTTTGGCTACTATCGAGCTCATCATATACTTGAGTTGACTCATGTATAGGCACGCTCCAGTGAACTGAAGAGTGTACGTAATCGCACTGACGTTCCATATGAGATGGAAGGTGTTGATAGCTGTTTCAAGGTCCGATCCGTATAGTCGCGTGTTGACCCAGTACAGTGCCATTGTCGTCCACGATACCAGGATCCAGAATACGAGAGAAATGATGACATTGCGGTAAAAGCGACGATCAATGCTCTGATGTGTCAACTTCGAATCCGAGGAACGTGTTTCGATGTCTGGCGACAGTTGCTTTGTGTTGATAACGTGGTACATTATGGTGAAGCCTGGGGTTCAAAAGAAAGTAGTCTAGATTAATGTTTCCGTCGTGAAATGTTCAAGGAAATGTGTCCAGTCAATACTCACCAATAACGGTGTCGACAATGACGAAATAGGTATCCCACACTTTGTCTAAATTTTTGCCGACAAGGAACCAAACAAAGCGTGAGCAAAGCTGACCAGACCATTTGCGTACAGAAAACAACTAACATTCTGAAGTTCATTTACCTATGTATTGTAGAAGCTCGTAAAACCTCTGGAGTTCACTCAGTTTTTCTGGTGAAGGAACCCATAACATCTATCGGCATGAAGAGGGCATAGAAGCAAATGACGAATGAGGGTCAAACACCAACTTCGTATACGGGAAAGGAGACTAGTACTTTTCGGCATCTGTCTTTGGTTTTATAACACTCACGAAAACCGTGTAAACGATGCCGCTTGGAATCCAAATGATTATGGTAAATCCGGACAAGAAGTAATCGATGTAATTGCTGTAGGGCCAGAGCATCTTCATCAAACGAAATCTTGGGGAAAAGAAAACACAGAAATAAGTCGTTAGAGTCGTGGTTCAGTTCCTGAGTTCAGTCCAGAGCAAAACATGCTCCTTAGCCCTTCGACAACTCACCTAGCCAGCACAAGCAACAGATAAATCAACGACGCCAACGATACAAACACCCTTCCAGCCGTGTCGATCTGCCTCCTCAAAATCGCCTCCTTATCATATCCCGGACCCTCATTCCTCCCCCCGACGACGTGTTTATAAAAGACAACCTCGCCCGCAACCATGCACGCCAAATACAAACAACACAGCAAATTCGAAGCGCATAGTGCGCCGTTGAAGACGTTTGACCACCGTTGGCCTTGCCCTTCTGTGTGTGCCCAACGCCGGGCAACAGAAATGGTGTGCCGTATTGCCCAAGCGGTATTGCCAAGGCCTATGAGAAGAGCAATAGCAGCGAGTCCCATAAGCCATGGGAAGGTTTTATCGTACGTAAGCGCTGGTGTTCTGGTTTCGATTTCCATGTTGGCGTTTAGTGTGGTCAGGTCGGAATAGGTTCGCGTGAGATCCTCGCCTGAAAGTGGCCCAATCTTCACCCTCCGTCGCTCCCCCTTTCTCCTCCACAAAGTGCTTCCAGGGTTCCCTTTCGATTGAACAATGTTTGCGAAATCCCTTGCAGCGCCCAGGCTGACCTCAGCGCCGTCCTTGGGTAGTTGGCGGTGGACAGTCTTTTTCTTTGTAAGTCTCCAACACCCACTCCAACACCCAGTCCGACACCTTTGGAGTCAAACAGCACACATCGCCGGGTTCGGCGTTAGCAATTGACATGTTGATGCAGTTGTGCCACACAGGCGCGGATTGGCGTCTGCCTGCAACACTTATTGCGGGCACAACCAATGTTTCAAATTGAAAGTCCGACCTGGTGTGACACGAGTCGATGGTCTCCAGTCGAGATAACTGACGACCAGCGGGGATAAGGTCTCTGAAAACAGCCTGGCAAGTTACTTGTTCTACTTGTTTTCGACAACTGCCCACGAAATGCAGCCAAATGCTCGGCGAACGTGGACTGAATACATCGACCCACGAAATATAAATACATCCATATCGCAGAGAAAATGAAATCACGATAAAGTTATGGCACAAAGATCGCCTGGCAGCATGAATAAATTATGTTCTCTCGAACGCCTCGCAACCCTTTCTGTCTACAGATAAGCATGCCCAACCTGTTGCCCAATATATGCCCGCGACCTCCAGACATGAAGCTCGTTCATCGAAATACTCGCAATCGTTCCTTTGCATTGAGGTTCCGGGTCCCACATGGCTGCGACTGGGGTTGATCGATGCAGGGTATGTCGATGGACGGGCTTGTTCTCATGCTGAAAGTGAAGGCGGGGATAGGTATCCGAAGGGGTCAGCAAAGTTCGCAATGAATGGGTTGATTCTCGTTCAAGACAAGACAATGAAAAAGCGAAAAATACCCACCGAGTCCCATGTCTCGATCCCATTCTCACTGACAGAAAGGAAAAGCCGCTGAATATGCGGACACCAATCCACTTGCGACACAGGTTTCTTATGCTTAAACACCGAAACCGGATGATTCGAAACCTTTCACATGTGATCATCAAAACGAGCGGATTAGAAACCACACCCGAAAAATCACATCACCTGTCTTGAAATCGTGCTTGTCTCCTCTAACGCAACCTACCAACTTCCTCATATCCCACAGCTTCACGAGCCCATCCTTCGAACATGTCAAGAGTAAGTCCGATTGCAACTTGCTCACTTGACACCCAGTTACAATGTCATTGTGCATCATTTTGACTTCACTGACAGCCGAGCTGGGGGGTTCATTATATCGCCAGAGGAGAACCCCACCTGCAGCAGTACCGATAAGGCCAATGTGTTTATCGGGGACGAATGTGGTGGAAGTGAACATGTGGGATGTGGAAGTTATCGTTTTGCTGGGTTTGATTTTTTCTGATGGGTGCATGAGGACCAGCAGGCAAGGAAGGGTAGAGTGAGTTGGGTCACGGAAGAAGGTGGTCATTGGATTCAGGGCCGTATTCTCCAACAGAGGCGAGAAGACATATTGTTGATGACTCACTTCCGCTGGTTCGAGATTCATCTTGCAAATTCCATAAATATGCATTCGTGTCTGCAATACCAAAGAAAAAGCGTATGAGAAACACAACAAAGACCGAGAGTCGGACGCACCCACTTTCCAAAAAGCATCGGGCGTAAAGCACACCACACATCACTCGCACCCAACAAAGTACAACAAATATTGACAAACCTGCATAGAGCACTAACGAATCCGAATCAGTCGCAAGTGTATCCCTGTCAGGACACGTAACATCTGGCGGCGCCCCTGCATCCAAACTGCCCAACCAATGAAACACATCAAACACCGTATCATATGAGTATCCGTCCACTTCAGACTCGACGTATCTCAAAATACAACACGCGCAAACCCTACCGACTCGAAAACAACTCACCTGAACACCGGAGTCTTCATCGCAAAATCAAACGCATCCGGCTTTTTTCTCCACGCATATAGAACGTTTGAACCCCCCGAAACGGCTGCAATCGCCATGGAAGAACGGCTCATCCATCTGTGACGAGTTGGCTCTACGTTAGCACAAACTTTTACTGGAATGAAATGAAAAGGTAGGAATTCGCACGGAAGGTGCAGAAGAAAGCTTTGGAAAACTCACTTAATGCCCTTGATACAATTCCCATTGACACCTTTCATCCTCTCCTTCATCAGAATGTTCTATCACAAAAAAAAACAATCCAGGACCTCCTATTCAGTTTTTACCGCCGACAAAAAAGACACAAATCAGATAGACAACGCAAGACAGCAAACTCATTTTAAACACTCACCGGCGAGTCTTCCTTCGGTGCTCTATTTGCGTATAACCTCATCGTGGTGTTGAAGTTCTCTTTATGTCGCGGTCTGTAGATAGTGACGTCCGTCGATGTGATCACTGGCTGCATGCCTGAGGTCAGTGTGGAGCCTTTACAGAAACACAGAAATCGCCGTCAAACTCAGCCTTGATTAAGCTTTAATCAACCATGGTAAGCGAGCAATACATCCGGTCTCAAACCCTACCCCCGAGAAGAAGCCACCGTCCAACCGCAGGGCCTCGACTAGCCCTTCCAGCAAAAGCGAAAGAAGTCACTGGTTCCGGGAGGTTCATTGTGTCGATGAAGTGGTACACTATCGGCGCGTTGAGTTGATCTTGTGGTGCCGTGTTGTCGACGGGATGTGGGTAGCCTGTCAGGAGGTTTTCCAAACGCATCTAAGAGCGTTGCATAGAAAATGTGGAGGTGAAATTAAAATTAATGAAAGACGAAGTGTCGAATACGGAATTGAAGCATTCACAAACTCACGCTTTCATAAAAGGTTTGCATATCACCCTTCTTGCGAGGCACTGGTATCGCTGTCTCTGCATCCTGCATAATCATTCAAGCACCATAGTAAAGTTGAAGCCCGTCAAGCGTCAGTGGCTAAAGCAAAAGCCGACCTGATATGCAAAACTGCAAAGTGCATACCTTTTGGGGTTTGGACTTCTTGATCGCCGGATCTATGGCTCGTTTCTTTTTGGGCGGAGGTGATGTCAATATCGACTCATCACTTCAAAAGTTAACCCCGAAAACCCGATGGATGGGAGTGAAAGGTTACATGTGAGCAACAGACATGATAGTACAGATATACCGCTGATGGGGCTTCAACTAAACATCCTTCGGCTCACCTGCCATTCTTGCTAGCCAACTGCTGTTCTGTCAGAGACTAGGATGGGATTTTTGATGATTAAGTTTCATTGTGCAATAGATGGGAACTTCGACTGGTCCACTCCAGGTGCTTCATACCTTCGATGCAGGAGTCGACACCTTTGATATTGAAGCCTGGAAAACGACAAACATCCAGATACGGATGGGTCAAGACCATTGTTGAAGACCGATAAAAAAAGGCAGCAAACGTTGCCACAAGCTTCCCCATACGTTCTGTTTCGACTTCTGTTTCTGTGATGTAGATTTCTGTGCGGATCGTGGCTCACGCGATGTGGGAGCTGCAAAAGGTTCCGGTGCCGATTGACTGCTGGAGCCTTGTTGAGCCTACATGCAAGGATGGCATTCCGTCAGCAAACTCGACCATTGGTAAAGACTTTGCAGTTTAGTGTACCTTAGGGAAGTTGGAATTGGCTGGTGTTGACGTCGCACCTCTGGATGTCTGGTTGTTTGAACGCTACAACAGAAGAAACCTACCGTCAGTGAATAATGAGAAAAAGATGTTTTGAAACGTTATGACACCTACTTGAAGTTCATTGTCAACCGACAGTGCGCCAAAGTCGCGCTTCTTTTCGTTGCTAGTTGATTCATCTTCACTATGAGCCTTCGTCATCTCAACTTCATCTTCCGCTCTTTCGAAGGTCTCCGGCATCTCCTCCGACGGGGGTGTGCCGTTCGGACTGCTCGACGGTGGAGGCTCTTTCCGGTCGTAAGCAATGTACCCAAGCTTACCCAAACCCTATCCAGAAGAACTATTCAATTACTTGGCCGTAAGAATGTCACGCAATAGCGTAGAGGCACTTACATCGATGGCAGCCTGCGAGAGTTTAGGTGAAATGAAGTAGACGATGGCGCTACGCGGAGTCTCCATGTAGATGTAAACAACATCTCCGTAATGCTTGCATAATTTGTATATATCCTGGATTTTCAACATTCAGGGTTGGACTGGGCATAAATCGAAGCACGTCTCGGTCCCCTTCAACTCTTTGTTTCGAACTCCAAGAAATTTTGTGACTGTACGTACCCCTTCTGTCTGATCCTGCGAAAAATCCAGTCCAACGCCCGTTTCTTCATCAACGCACATACTTCAGCCAAAAGAAGAAAAGGTCGAATCAATGCGTGTTATCAGACGTTGGCTATGAGTTTCGTGATGAAGCCCCAATGGAGTACCTGGGAAATTCGATTTTTATACAATTGCCACCAACAGTTGCGTAGCCGAATTCTCTCATTCGCCTCAAAGCCTATGATCAGCCACGTTGGTTGAAAGTGTTCAAATCAGCCTCCAAAGTCTTGATATGCACCGAATCTCCACACGAAGACAAAATCCAACAGTCTGCGCTGCAGATCCAATGGGGAATCTTGCCGCAGAGTCCAAGGAAATCTGTTTTCAGACGCCAACCTCAGTCTTGTTTTTAAACGACACAATAGCAGTTCGCGTCAATCCCGAGGAAGCTCCCGGTGATTCCTTCCACTTGAGTTCAAAGTCATCGTGCTTCATATCCTTTCCACCCTCAAATAACCGTCGTAGGTCCTCCAGCGTCGACATGGGATTGATGTTCGTTACAAGACAAGAGAATTTGACGGTTTCTTGACGGATCTCTGGAGGCGTTCTTCTTCCCTTCTTGTTCTTCCCACGAGGCCCTTGGGACCTTTCCGAACCGCGAGGTGGAGAACGTGGACGCGGGCGAGCATTGGAGCGACTTGGGGGGGGAGGGGGGCCTTGTTGCTGGTGCCGATATTCATGTACGGGAGGGTAAGGTTCGCGGGAAGTTTGTCCAGCAGCATAGTAGGATGACTTCGTTGACCCATACGTTCTGTGTGGGTGATTTTCGGAGGGTGGCCTTGATGGCAGTCCCTGGGGTGGTAGTCCTTTCACCTTCATATTTTGGCGGTCTGGTGTGTCGTACAAGCCGAATTTGGGTGTATGGTGCAAAGTGCAGGTGCTGCACACTTCCAACTCCGAAAAGTGGGACGTAACAATTTGAGGTCAAAACCAGCAAAACCATACAACGAAGCTAGAAACTCACCGAAAATGATAAATGCAGAGTGAATGATGGCTCACATGCTCTCGCTACGTGGCAAAAACCTACATCCTTGTTTATAATGATTTCTTATTCTCACCACCTTCTCATCTTTGCCCAAGTGCACACGGGCGGGGACCGTGGGGCAACCCTAAGCAACTCGAAGCAGGACCATATATCTACGAATATGCTTCTTGAGATGGGATACAAAATCATGGCGTCCACGTCATCGTTAGAGGTTATTTACAAGGACATGGTGTGAACTCGAAGAAATAGTCCTCGTAAACTTGAACTCCAAAAAAGCCTTTTTCACACGATGGAAACGATACGCAATATCGCGCACTCGCTCACAGAGAAGACTCAACGTGATCCCGCGACCACGCAGCCACCTCAGCAAACTGAAGGGACCAGCTCGTCGATGATGGACACCCTCACCAGCTTCCTCTCACCGTCTGAAGCCGGCCGGACCGATCAATCCGAAACCGAAAAGACTTCGACTAGCGCAGGCAAAGAAGCATCCCCAGCCTTCCACCACAAACCCATGGTCCCTACCCCCGCCGCCTCGGGAGGATTGCGAGACACGCAGTCCCAAAGGCAACACGCGACGGGGACTGCTCCGCACTCCGGCGTTGGATCTGGGCAAGCAGCAGTTGGGATTGCCTATGACCCCGAGGTCTTCGCCGGTAACAGAGGCTATGCAGGACCGCATTCGTCGTCACGTAGCACTGGAGGGAAACGTGAGCCCGACGTGGGGGGTGGGCCATTTCTGAAGGTTACAGCACGGGAAGTTGATGAAACGTTGCTCCCGGGGGCGAGTGGGCCGGGGAGCGTTTAATGGGAAGGGCTGGACTGGGGTTTAGTTCAAGTCTATCTAAGCTCAAATTGCACAGAGTGGGAGAGGATGTCAAGATGTATGGTCTGTTTAGGATCCCAGAACCGTAGCATTAGAGAATATGTTCTCCAAATAACTTGTTTCGTTTTCCCTTGAGCGATTCAGAAATACAATAGCCGTTTCTTTGCTTCATTGTCCACAGAAAAATGGCAAAGCGGTTGTTGGATCAAGAAAATCCCGAGCTTCTGCCTCCAAGCAAGTTGGAAACACTCGAACTCGTAACTCGTGCCTGCAGCGAACCCAATCCCGATCCCATGTAGTCCCGTCTCGCAATCGTGCCCCTCCTCCTCATATCAATCGCATGTTGGTTAGAAGATCCATGCAAGTTTCGTCCAGACGGGCCCTGGTGCTGACGCCCATTCGACAGATGGTCCCTGTTCCCTTCAGGTCTCTGTTGCTGCGGTGGATTTGCACGACCCCTATGTGTAGGGGGTTTTGGAAGTCCGGATGATTTCAGCTGCTGTTGTTGTTTTGGGACCTTGGGTGTACCAACCTTGGCGGCAGTTTTCACTGTTGTATCGGCATTTTTCTCGGTTGTACTTGGTACGCCTCCTTCCTCATTCACACCGTCGGGACGTGATGCAGACGCCGTGGTCGATCCCCGTGGGGGAAAAGAAAGTGTATGTGACAGCCACTCCGTGACCCTCCGATGCGGTTCCTCTCTTCGGGACGCAGACTGCGTATCTGAAGTGGTCATCACCCACGTCCGTGTCATTTCCTTTCGATCCACTTTCGTCTTCCCGTTTGCCTCGACTCGACTTTCCTTGCGGGGAGCAGGTCGGCCCGGATTGGAATCAGTCATGTACTCGTCTGCCTTCTTCGGCGTCGCAGTGTCGTCAATCTGAACTATTACTTCTGCGCTTCCCATTTCTAATGTCCTTGCTTCGGCATCACCACCCATTTCTGAAAACTGTGCCCCATCACCAGTTTGCTCTTGCTCCGACTGGTTTTTGTTGCCTTTCCGCATATTCTTGATCCACAGCATCGTTTTCTTAAACTTCGACTCCCGTTGCCGAGCACCCACATGAAGTGCGGTTGCCATGTAGGCAAACAAGTGAAACGCCAAAGGAAAAACCATCAGATACAGCAAATTTGTCCAACGGTTTAGGGCTGAGTCAACTTGCAGCATCGAAAGTACGTCGAGAACAATTGTTTGTGCGGCGGTCATTGTCGGTTGGGTGTTGTTTACGGCCATGAGGGATACATCGGAGATGTTCGGATTCGCATTTGCAGCTATCAATGATACAGTTTGCACATTCATTGCTGAGGCGGTTGCTGTACTGTTTTTGCTGGTGAGGATGACGACTCGCCCGAAGAATTCACTCCAGTACAACCCTTCGAGGGCATACTTGTAGAAACTGAGGTAGTAGCTGTATGTGAACCAAGGAGGAATAAGTCTGGGCAAGAAAAAGAACCCGGCAAAAGTAGCCATAGTGCCTATGAACGCCGAATACGCCGACGCCGCACCCTCCAAAGCCGGAATAGCCGATACCAGCAACAACGCGATGGCTGAGCCAGTTGTCGACATGAGTGTGACCACAAGGCAGAAGTATATGTAGCTATCGATGCTGAGTGTCATCCCGGAAAGGAAGTAGCAAAAGGGTGGGTAGAGGATGCCGCGGATCAGCCCAAAAAATTGAAGTCGGAGATACCAGGAGAGATGGTACGAAAGACTTGAGTAGCTTCCGGCGGCATTTTCACGGAAAAACATTGTCTTTTCAAAGAATGCTTCATTGCGGGAGAGAGAATCGGTATCATGAACGGTCTTATTGGAAACATCGAAGACACACACCCCCTCCCTCCCCTGAATGAATTTGCCTCTTTGGTTTCAATTTTCTATTTCCTTACCTTTGGCCAACACGTCCAATTCCAACAGACAGACACCAGTCACAACTTGAAACATGAATGCCTTCTGGCTCTGAACGTATTTGTAATCGTCTCTCGTTGTCACAGAGTTATCTATCATTGTTGTGACCGTCCCATCCGCATTCTTGACTGTCGTCGTGTGCTGAATCGAGTTCTGAACAATAAGCCCGAGATACAGGATCCCGTAGAATAGCAAGTTCCCGGACGCGAGTGCAAATCCTCCGAAAAATGACCTTTTGGATCGTGCAAAGTTACGTCCAGAGCGGCGAATAAGCGTTTGAATCTGATGGAAGAACGAGGTTGCGTATGACTTCCCGGTCGTTCCGCTCTCTTTTTTCTGGTCTGAAGTGGGTACCAGAGGCGCGAATTCTGTATTCCTTCTGGTACGGTAAGAGTCAGGAGACTTCAATGTATCCTCACCAGTGCCACCAGGACCTTCACGTTCGCTGGTGATGACCTGCCTCAACTGGTCTTCCATCACACGACGAAGTTTGCTTTGGCGGTACGTAGCAATCAAGAAATCATCATCACCGTCCTCGTCTGCGTCATCCATCGGATCACCGTCGCGTACAATCACAACACTTTGATCCAGAACTGTTTGATCATTGTTTGCTGCCGCCACTGAAGATATGATTTGCCCGCCTGCATTGTTGTTTCCGCTGTCCCGGTTCTGCATTGGTGGATTGCTTTTGCTCTCGCTCTTGAACATCATGTCCTCTTGCTCAAATTGCCGCACAATAGACTGGTCGTACTGTTGGGAATTCTGTCGTCTACCGGAAGACTCGCCCCCCTCGCGATTTTCCCACCCATTTTCGCCCTGATAGGCATCACGCTGACGTTGTTGCTGATCCCCTCCTCGGTACGAGTTGGATCCATACCCCTGCTCAGCACCATCGCCATACGCATTCCCACGCGAAAAACTGGCGCTCAAATTGTCATAAGACGCACCTCCATACCCCCCTCCAGATTGGTGCTGATCGTAAAACTTGTCCATTAGGTCTCGGTGCGACTGTAGCCACTTCATCCGCTGGGTGTGTGCCCAAATATCAGCAACAGAGACCTCATCATCGTCATCTGAGGCAGACATATCCCAGAACTCATTTTCCTCTCCACTATCATCTTCTTCATCACTCAAAGCTTTTCGATCATCCTCCATACCGTACTCGCCCCCATATTTTCCGGATACTTTGCGCTCGCGTTCCCAACCCCCGCGGGCATTGTTGTTCCCGGACTGCATGAGCTGCCTTGAATTCCCACCGCGTTGTGCATTCTGGTCACCATCTCTTGCCTCTCCCTGATTTTCCTCTTCTTCGGGGAAGGGTTTCATCCCTCGGGTATGCTGAGGGTACCAAGGTCCCCGTCTTTTCTGCGCACCATGAGAGGACCAAGTTGCCCCTGCTGCCCCCGCTACACTTCCATTTTGATCGAAACTGTTCACCGCATTGAAATCTCCCATTAACTCAACCGCACCCGGTTGCGACACCCCGGTTGCTGGTGCACCCTTTTTCTGACCCCGACGGTGTCGAAGCTTTCGAAGCTTTTGTCGGTGTAGGAGAAGTTTCAGTTGGTCGTCGTCTTCCTTGGTGTACGTCAAGTCGACTGATTTCGCACCATAATTTATTCAGGAAGAATGTGAGGATGATATTCCCACTTGATGAAGATTCGGGAAATGAAAAGCGATAACTTCAGATGATACTTACCAACAAAGTCTGCAACGTTCGCACTGGCTGGGATGGGCATGCCCTGTTCCTCAAAATAATGCCTGATATAAGAGACGGGTCCAAAATAGCCGATTGCTCCATCCTTCAAAAGCATCAGATTGTCAAAAAGCCTGCATAACAGCGTAACATGTATATGTATTGGAATGAGTCATCACAATCATGGAAAAATGCAACACGCTCGATCCTTTTGAAAGGAATTTTTTAAATGATGAAAGGGGGTCGACTTACTCGAATATATCCGATCGTGGCTGATTGATTGTGCATATGATCGTTTTATCCTTTTCTGCAAGCCGTTTTAATGTCAACATCAAACGGAGGGATGTGTATGCATCCTGAGGGCATTGAAAAAATGCAGAAAGAGTGTTTGAGGTCGTTGAAGAGTCGGATCGAAAGGAAATAGCAAGCACACATAGCGAATATATAATTCGGAATTTTTGATGAGGTTCCGATTGAAAATCTCTTCTTCCTTCGTGCTTGCCCCATCCTCAAGAAACTTGTGTTGCTTACCAAACCAGTCGTCGGCTCATCCAAAAACAAAATGGCTGGAGAGGTGACCAGTTCAATCGCGACTGATGCAACGGAAAGGATCAGTTGAATGCCCAAGAACATCATGAGCAGAACCCATGACGAACAAGAAAAAGCTGCACGAGCTCCAATCGCGACAGACTTTTCCCTTTAACTTACTACTCAACCGACGCTTCTGTCCCCCCGAAAGCCCTCCCCCACTTCGTGCGTCTCCTCCAGCGGCATCATCTCCGCCTCTACCAACTTTGGTGTCGGCCACATGAGAAAGTTCCAACTCGTGCATCACTTGCTCGACCTTTCCGAAACGACGAAAAAGGAGGAAAAGTGTCAGTTCCGTGCGGCACAGATATTTTAGGCGGCTGGAAGGCGTGTGCGATAATTGATTTCAGCACAAAACCATTTCCGCCCTCCCTCCCCCGCACTCTTCAGAAATTGCGATTTCACCACAAAAGGAAAAGGCCAAAGACGTATCAAAGGTTGCCCAGGTACCAACCCTCTGCATCTTTTCTTCAGCCGACACAGATACTGGAACACGGAGCTCCACAGTATACATCAATATCTCACGCACAGTAAGGTTCGAAAAAAGGGCGTCTGTTTGGATGACATACGCCGAGATGCGTTTCATGTACCGCTGCGAACGAGTTTTCCCGTTGATGAGGATCGTGCCCTGCACGTTTTCGGAGGGGTTTCGTCCTGCTAGAAGGTCGAGAAGTGTTGTTTTGCCGCATCCTGATGGACCCATGATTGCCGTTATGGTTCCCGGCTGATGACATCGGATTCGGCGTATGATGGGTCAGTACAGGGGATTTTGAGAATATTCGTTGACTCTCCAGACATGGCAATAATGCTCCATGAGCGAAACCTACGGACGAGACATTCAAAATGTGGAAATCCGACATACCTTCGCGAAACCTGTGACGTTTTTCAAAATATCTCTCGGCACAATTTTGTATTCTGGGGACTTTTTCCTGCGCGCCGGTGCCTCAGGTTCCTGCATCTGATCTTCCTCAATTGCCGGATCACCCGACACCCCTTCGGCGCTATCGTTTTCCGACTGCGGGTTGATTCTGACCTTTTCTTCGATGGTAAGCCTGAGACTCTGAAAGGCGAGCCAAACTCCAGATGACTCTGTCTGCCGTTGATCCATCACCGGCTTTGGTGAACTCGCGCCATTCGTCAGCTGGAGAGTCTTTTCTTGCTGAGCTGGAGTTGAAGCGGCCACAGAGATTTGGTTCTGATTCATACCGCCCCAATTTCGCGCGTCTTGAGACCATGCGGCGGTCGGTCCCTTCTTTGCTGCCAAAGTCCCGTTGCCGGCGTTGTTCGCGGGTTCAGGCGCGATCTTGCGGTTTGCCCACCGCGTTTTCGTCGTAGTTTGGTCGTCGCGACGTTGGGTTGCCAGTGAAGCATGGCGGTATAGGTATTTCTCGGTTGGCAGCCATGTCGAAACCATGTACAGGTAGTAAAGGATGGGACCAAGGGTAAGGACAAAAAACAGTAGAGCCGCCAAAATTATGTGGGGCAGAGGGTCCGGAGTTTGAGTCAAGGCGGTCTGCTGCGACATCGTGTCATGGATTGTTCGTTCCCGGACAATGCAAGACGCGTTGGATCCTTTGATTAGATTGGGACCAGGAATGCAAGTCGCGTTCCAAGTCTGGGTCCAAGTTGCACCAATCGAACATCGAACCGTCAAAGTACAAAAAACCATCTTTGGAAGAATGAGGCAAGATGGGGGACTTCCGAAAAGAAGCGCATTTTGCGGTAGAGCAGTGACGGTGCGAGGACTATCAAGGCTCTATTCAATGATTGTGTGGACATATGATGGTTACTAACACCAACACTGGACTCAGAATGGTTCTGGACAAAGATGTAATTCAGGGCAGCCATGACAACTCAACACAACTGATCAGTGATGAGCTGGAGGGAAATCGCGCCCCGAAGGGCAGCAATCTCTGATGACCCTGAATCTCTTCAAAGAAGCTTCACTCTTCGCAAGTTTTGACACTCAAAGACCAACAACAGTCCGAAGACCCAAAATTGGTCGAGTAACACTCCTCGCGGTCAATCCAAACACGCGGCGCGTTGATCGCTATGTGTATGACATTCGGCATTGGAACGAATCGAACAGAGGAATGACTACGGGGCGACGGGGACGGAAGGGGGCGGAGTGCAGGATGGAGGAGGTGGAGATCGGAGAAAATGGAGCATCGCAAAAAAACTTGTTTTTAGGTTATGTGATACATGTACAACGGGAAGAAGTTCGAGGTTTTGTCCCCACTTGACTGTGGCTTTGCAGTCCGCGGAGACGAAAGGTCGCGTTGTCGGGGTTTGTAGTTTCGCCATGGCCACTACCACAGGAACAACCACAGCGGGTTCGCGCGAAGCGTTCCGTGCAATCATAGCAACCACAATGACCTCCATCTACTTAGAGAGCGCACTCCGGATGCAGGATCGAGTTTCGGATCCAGACGAAATAATTCCAGGCTTTTTATATCTTGGTGCGATCCAACACGCGGCAAGTCCTTGGGTTTTGTCGCGACTTCGAATCACACACATAGCAAATCTGAGCGGCTGCGACAATTTCTTCGAAAGCGGGTTTCCGGAGGAAATCGAGCCGGAAGATAGGAAGAACCCTGTCGCGATTAAAGCAGCAATCAATGGAAAGAGATTTCCGGTTTGGGGTCCGAAAAAGTACTCCGTTCCAGCATATTGGCAGGCCCGAATACGCGATGCTGTGGACGAACGGATTATCGATCACTTCCAGAGCTTCTTCGACTTTGTTGAAAACGCACAAAAAGGGAAAACTCCCAAGATCCTCGTTCACTGTCAAGGTGAAGCAGACTCCAGTTGAGCTCGCTGTTATCACATTGAATCCGTTCCTCACATCTTCCTTCACATTTTGCGAGAAAGCCGGTGTCTCTCGATCTGCAACCGTGACTATTGCGTATTTGATGAAAACGAACCGCTGGTCCCTTGACGAGGCACATCAACACGTAAGGAACTGTCGACGGCAGGTCGGTATCGTGGAGCAAGAGCGATGTTGTTGTTGACCGACGGCTAGATCTTTCAATCCTCCTGTTTTGCATCGACTCTCCATCCCTCAATAGATAAAACCGAACCCAGGATTCTGCGACCAACTCGTCCAATTTCACACCACGTTGTTCCCCGATCAACCGCAAGGATGTCAGTTAGTTGCTGCGATGGCAGAACGAGCAAAGCAAGAGCGCTATGAGAGTGAGGATAAAGATAAAGAGGACTTTGACAGCCTTAGGAAAAAGGGTTGGGTTTAGTATAATTTTTGAGTTCTCTTAGTTTGTTGAGCTCTGTAGAGTCTGTAGGATATCGAAACCCACCCTTCCAAGCAAGTATGCTAGGTGTATCAATCCGATCCACATCCAATCCTATGCCCTGCATATGGAGAGACCTTCACTATCTCAGAACCCTTCAGCGTCTGCGAGTTGAGGCGAAAACGCGGTTTTGGTCCTGTCACTAGGAGCGCAGCACTCTTGTCGAGTTTTGCGTCACATCCCCTGACTCGTGTTACCACACGATTTGACTTGCGCACAATTTTCGAACATGGCCAACCCGCGACTGATTCTCAATGGCGCCAAACCGTTCGGGGGGTTCGTCCCTCCACGGATTGCCGGACGGTGGGCGACGAAACTCGGCATGAGTACCGTCTGGTTCTTCTTAATGTACCGATTCTACGTTGACGGTCCTCACCACTTCGTAAGTTGTGCAGATCGTGGCCTCCGTTGTTTGGAAGGATGGGTTTGGACAGAAGAGGGGGGGATGGATTGAGTTGGGGTTATCGAGCAAAGCATTTCACATTGTTCATTCGTATACTCATTGATATGTGTGCTTGATTTGATCAGCTTCACCACCACGCTTGGGAAGAGCCAGAAATGATCCACTACCTCGAACAAGTCGACAAGAAGTGGGGCACCAACCTTGCAACTGCCAACATGCACCACCACGGTAGCAACCACCACTGAGGAGACTCGATTTCGTTCGCCCACAGAAACACCCCCTCACGCCAAGCCGGGTCTGGAGGGAGTTCTCACAAGCGCCGTTAGCTCGCATTATTTCTCGGTTTAGAAGATTACTTCCCCCGATAGCCACCCCGGGACTTTGCGGATTGTGTTGAGGATATCAGAATATGGACTTGGTTGGATTGTACAGGTCTTGGTTGACATGGAGATGGTGGGTAGGGAAATAAAGCCGTTGTGATGGAAAAGAATTTGAAGGCAGAGGGGTTCTGGTAACCCATCGAGTGCGAGGAGGGCGGAACAATGCGAGAGACTCTGTGCATTTTGAGAACACGTCTGGGATCGTCGTGGATTTATCGGTTATGCCCAACATTTTTTGAACGTCGCTGGTGGGGATTTGGTTGACATCTGTGGGCACTGGTGACATTGGGGGCAGCATTGGGGGCATATGCAGGAACCAAGTGGGGGAAATACTTTGAAACCCTCTGAACATCTGGAAGATATCAAATCAAAGTTCGAGTGCCATTGAAATTTGAGCTCCACTTTCTTTTGTCCAAAGAGACAACCTGAGTAGAGGACTGAATGAGTTTCACCTTTTCGCACGCAGTGTGAGTAGCAGGACGTTGCAGGTATAATCAATTGCTGCGGGCTTCGTATGTTTAGAAGGAGGACTGAAGGGACCTGAAAGGACATTGCGCGGACATATCGAGAGCTTTTTCGGAGCTCGAATGTCAATACGCGGTCCTGTGTCAGATAAAAATGCCCACAGGAGCGGCCGTCTGAGATCTGGGAGTGGTCCTTGATAATCGCCCTCAGTCGGCGTGTCGTCTTTCAGTCTGCTTTGATCAGAATGGAGAGGGACATCGGCAGCCTGCGTAACGCAGCAACAAGACTTTTACGCAACACAACATTTCGACAGTCGCACGGCAGGAGAGCAGGAGAGCGGACATTGGGAAGACCTCCACAAAAAACACGAAGCCTGCTGAGATCCCACTCTCATTCGGTCGCGACCGGGATCGCCCTGCGGTCCGCCTCTTCCTATGAGACACCTTATATACGTCCGTAGTAAGCAGAGACGGCTTCCAACGTGAATCTGGGGTATCCAGTTACCCGTTCGTGCCTTGGGCGGTACTGTGTGGGAGGGACTAACGATGTTGGGGCACGCCACGGATTCCCTTCTGGGCGACCAGGACAGCAGTGACACCCCATCACCGACTATCGGATGCTATGATTCGCCCGAAACCCTTTCCCTATGTTCCAATCAGGAGCTTCGACAGCTCCTGGAGGAAGAAACACCCACGCTCAGGCTTCCGGAAACAAACACACTCTTCACAACAACCTCTCTCCTCCAAGACATCGACGACTTAAAACTGAATTCATTAAAACCAATAATGGCAGCCCCATCCCTGGCGAGCCTCCCCGACGTTAACGCCTTTGAACGGTCGACGACTTCGAAGAAATCCGCACGTGTGAACAGGTCAAGGAACCAGTCTGGGAATTCGGGCGTGAAAGAGAATAACCACCCGCAATCAGAGTCTTCTGAGTCTGGGCTGTGGACAAGAGTTGCTTCTGCGGCGGACATTTCAACGCCCGAACCGCAGCATACAGGTTTCGCACCCAACAACGAACATCCGACCGTGTCGCCCCCACCTGAGAATGGCACGCCGAACTCCAACAAGAAGAAGCAGTCGAGTCCCAAAAAGCCCATTGATCAACCCCTTGAGAGAAGGACCTCCGCTCGGCAGGCCGCTCAACAGAATAATGGTTCGACGATCTTAAAGAACGGGAAACCGAGATGGTACAACCAGACATACCTTTTATTTCTGGCGTTGAGGCAGGCGGGGCGACCAATGCCTCGAGGGGAGTTGATCACGGACGCCTTGGAGCTCGATAAGAAGATTTCCCAACAAAGGGGATTACCTCCTCTCTTCGGGGGCAAGGTGAAGATCCAATCTCCGGGGGGG
>JADGJF010000337.1:0-23396 GCA_027596845.1 Quaeritorhiza haematococci | reverse complement strand
CCCCGAACTCCGACCCCCACCGACACCTCTCATCCTGCCTCTCATCGCCTCCTCCCTTGCCCTCTTGCCTTCTTCCTTTTCATCATTGTGACACAGTGCCAAAATAGGCGTGACACAGGTGGGAGTACAGGGCTTGGCCTCTTTCACTTCGCCAGAATCTTGCACGTGTGCCGCAAAGAGTGAGAACGCGGCGACCACTGACGACGACGACGACGACCACTGAACCGCCGCGATACCCCCTGACACCCCGCGTCGTGCAGAAAAGGTCTCCACCGCCGAGTACCCCGTCTTTTACTCTAAGTTAAAATCCAGCCAACCTTCATAGCACCTAAAGGTAATGTGGGGACGCCTTGAAGAAGTGGTCAATTTCCACCCTGCAAAGCGGTACCAACCGACGCGAATTCTGACGGCCGCGCTCACCGTTTTTCCGAATAGCAGATTTTTCCCCCACGAATATGCAGAGAACAAGTCGAACATAGAAACCTATTCGAGTGTTTGGAGAATTTCCCTGCTCAACACACCCAAGTTTCACTTGCTTGCGGCAACGTAGTTTCCACGGGCTGGCTGTGAATAACTCGGTCTTGTTCTCGAGGTATGGTTCAGAGGACTACCATAGAAATAGACTCAAAATGGGCCACCTTGTCGTTGGGCGTTGGATGTGTTCAGAGTTTGCAGAGCTTCACTTTCTCACAACGACCCTTTTTTTTGTCCCTGCTTTGTATTTCCCGTTCAATTATGTAGGGCAGCCTTGGCGGCGATGGGTCCAAAGCTTAGGTCAAGGCGAACGTCGAGGTCGAGGTCGGGTTCGTGTCCGGACCTTTCGTCCCCGTCCCCGTCCTCATCCTCAACTTCGTTGTCTTCAACGTTATCATGGGCACTATCACCATGGAGGAAGTCACCTTCATCTATCTCCACCGCCGCAGCCGTTTTAACAGCTGCAATTGGGGTGCTGTCCCCGTTTTTCTTCTTGCCCTTGGTGTCCGCCCAAAACTTCTATGAGCTTGAACGACCACCAGTTCTCTACGACCATACGATGACTTTCATCAATAACTACATATTCATTATCGGCGGGAGGATAAGCATTTTCAACGAGGAGGACGCTATCAGCGGCAGGAATAACGGTGCGCTTCAGGAGGCGAGAGAAGATTTGGACAACAGCACCGGCTCATTGACGACAGCAAATGGGACGATCATAGCCGCAGGGGATCCTTCCTCTCCAGGCGTTCCAACTCCGACCGGCACTGATGCAACCCTAGCAACAGCAACAGCTACCCCGTTTACTTCAACTGCACTTACACTTACCCCCTCCACACAAATCGGGAATCCTGCCGCTCCCGGAACTATCCCCGGCGCTCGGCTGGATGGGCTGGCACCAGGAAACGTGCTACTTCTGAACGCTGCCGAAACCTTCCAGTGGGTCGTTAGCCCTGACATCAAGCCCATCCCACAGGTCTCGCGCATCTTTGGGCATACCGCCTTCGCGTTGGATTCATCCCGGATCATGGTGCTCTTTGGGATTGCGCGCGCAACACCTGCGAAGGTTTTTCGGAACACCGCGTCTGTGTTCGATAATTCGACGTTGCGGTGGTCCACATTTGAAACTATTGGTGCTATTCCACCTCGTAGACACCATCACGTGTCGTGCTTCAACGCTACCGCTAGCAGAGTTTTTGTGTTTGGGGGCGTCACGGAGAACAACAACGGGACTGGTAGGGATTTGAATATGTACATCCTCGATATTTCAAGGAACCCATCTGCTCCTGCCACCACAGGTTTCCCTGTACCTGCCCCTGGGGTTGGGTCGTCAACCGTTTCCGTCAGCAACACATCCCCGTCTCCATCCGCTTCACCGTCTGCCACCATTCTCCCACCCTTCAACGCTGGCACAAACTTCCCACAACAACCGCCAACCCTACCCTCGATAGGAACGTGGTCAGTCATTCCCCCACCTCCACCATCGGAACAGTCGCGACTCCTCCAAAGCGGCAATGTTGGTTCCGCTGCAGTACTTGTTGATAATTGGTTGGTCATCTGCTTCGGCACTGATGGCGTCACCCTCGTTCCAACAAACCTTTGCTCCTTATTTGACACGGTGACGATGACGTACGTTCAACCGCAATATCCACAAACCACACCACATGCTCCAACAACTACCGGTACTGCTGCGAGCCCGTCCCAAACACCACCACCACCATCACAGTCGCATCATCTCCTCCCACCCCCAAGAGAGGGAGTATCGATGGTTTACCTCCCGGAGACGAAGGAAATCTTGGTCTTCGGCGGAATCGACCGCTCCCGGAACGTGTACCTCTCTGACGTATGGGCCATGGATGCGTCAAGCCTTCCCAACATTGTCTGGTCGCTAAAAATCGACGGCAAAAGCGTTGATGCTGGAGTGGTGAGCATTGGTGCGGTGACACCGAGAGGATTATACGGGTCCGCGAGGTTGTTTCCAGGGAGGAAAGTGGTTGTGTGGGGTGGACTGTTGAGTGGACGTGATGCGGGCACTAACAACACCAACACTAACACCAATGGAGCGACTGCAACGATCAATACGACCACGATTGTAGGAGAAAATATGACAGCAACAATCCAAGCCTCGAATCCAACCTCGCTTGTTTCGCGTGATGGTAGTGCTGTCTTCCCACCCGCCACCACTACCATTTCCTCACCCAACACCCCATACCCGCCATCCAACACCTCCAACACCATCTCTTTTGCTCTTTCTCTCTCTTCGAACACTTCCTCCTCTTCAATCGTTGTTCTTGACACAGCGAATTGGCAGTGGCTTGTTGACTGGGAACCCAAAGACGACAAACCACCGCCGCCTTCAGGACCCAATACGTTGCTGATTTCCGGCGTAGTCGGTGGGGTTGCTGTTGTGTGCTTGGCTGGTGTTGCGGGTATGATGGCTGTGAGGGTTATGAGGCGTAGGGATACCAACGGGGCGATTGTTTTGGAAGACGAAGGTGGTGATGACGGTGGTGAAGGGGGCTCCGTAGTGACGGGTGGCGGTGCGGTTTCGAGAGCAAGTGGTGTGTCTAGACGGAAGAACGGTCCATCAGGAGGCGGATTGAGATTCCTGGTGCCTATCACGGGTGGTACGAAGAGGATATATGGAGATACCAGGAAGAGACGGTCCTCACAGGCATCGGATGCGATGATGATGGCGACGTTTAACCGGAGGAGTGTGTCGAGCAGAAGCACGTTGAGCAGTCACTCACCTTCGTTTTCGTCGGGTTTTGGTGGGGAGATTGGGACGGGAGTGGGGATGACAAGGGGCGACACGGGGAAGAGAGGAATGCGGGAGGAGGCGGTGTCGGTGACTGAGGGCTCGAACGTCGTGCTGCCATCGAGTCAGGCACTAGACTGTGACAGTAATAATGACGATGATGCACCTCCACAGCTGATTCCACTCACACCCTCCGCCACCACAACGGCTGCCAACACCGCAACCGAAACTTTACCAACAAACTCCACCATAAACGACAACAGTCCTTCATCTTCATCTCCAACCCCATCTCCTCCAGCTCCTGCATCTGCGCCTGTAAGGCGGAATAGTCGACACACATACAGCGGTGGAAGTATGACGTTTTACCCGAGTAGCAGTACCGGTGCCAATGTCAGCAACAACAACAACAGTACCGTAATCCACCATAACCAGCACAAGCGGCTATCAACATCTTCAATCACCTCCTCCATGTCATCTGCTTCATCTGCATACTCGTACCCATCGTTCCCCAGGGGGCCTGTGCCCGAGTATAGTGCATGGAGCACCCCTGGTGCAACAGCATCTTCCTCTTCTCACCCGCCTCCACCCTCAACACCCGCCATTCACAATGCAACATCCGCCAACATAACATCCGCACCACATCACACCTTCTCACCCACTTTCTCGTCGTCATTATCAAGGAGGGACTCCGCAGGATCGGGATACTACAGCGGAACCGGGTCAGTCGTTTCTGATGCTGTGAGTGAGGGATATGGGTCGTTGGGGTCAAGGGTTTCGAGGTCAAGTCTGGGATTGAGTTCAACAGGCTTGCACCATCACCAACAACAGCAGTACATGCACGAGGCACAAGGTTCTTCCTCACAAGCTGGGCTGCAAGCAACGAGGTATAGGGACTATGATGATGAGTATACAAGTGGGGTCGCTGCGGGTGCATCATCATCTGCAGTAGCAGCTGGTCCATCATCATCATCATCATGGGCAGGCGCACCAGCATGGGGTGCAGGTGTTGCTTCATCTTCCTCGGTCGTTCCCGAATCTTCCTCCAACAACCCCCCTACATATTCCCACCCATACCCATCCAACACACTTCATTCACGTAGTTCCCGTGCCTCGTCCGGCTATGGATCTGCAGCAGCCTCGATACTAGGGTCCTCGGTTCCTTCGTCCGTCGCGGGGAGTATGATGATGGATGAAGAGGATTCGGGGATTAATATGACGATCGGGGGTGCCAGTGCCGTTAGTGCTGGTGGGGGCGTGGTCTATCTTGATTACGATGGGAGTACGAGTCAAGGTGTTGGTGGGGCTCACGACAACATGTTGGAGGGGGGACAGGATGCAGTTCAGGAGCAGTATATGATTATACATCATCAGCCGGTGGGTGGTGGTGTACAAGGAGCTGCCGAGGAAGAGGAGGATCCGGGCTTCTTTGAGGAGGAGGATGAGGATTTGGATGAGGATGTGGCCGTGGACGTGGATGCTGCGGAAGAAAGTGCTACTGAGGCGGGTACGACACAATCCCCTACATCATTGGATGTGTCTGTAGGTTTTGAGGGTGGGTTACCCACCCCGCCGGGGTCAGGGAGTGGAACACCACCTACACGACCCGCAGTACTTCATAACGCTTCTTGGGCATGATGTAGCTAAGCTCCTTGAGAGGTGTTTCGACAACAAAGAACGAGGTTTGTGAAGAATGAGGTGATTTGGAAAAGGAGCTTTTCAAGTTAGGATAAAAGCAGCCTGCTTTCAATGTTTTTTTTATCTGCACACCACACACGATCCCATACCTAGTGATTTATTTTGAAGAAGGAAATGTACTTGTGACTCTTGTTTGGTGATATGTCTCTTTGGGGGATATTGGGGTAATAGCACGGCGAGAGGAGATGGGGAAACAATAGATATGGATTGATATTTTCCCTCTTATCTTTTGGTAAAGGATATGGTAAACGAGAACGAAGGGCGAGTGGTTGGGTTTTTGTGGTTTCAATTCATGTACACTTGTTTGTTTGCAATTGGTATACTACACTTGAAGGGAGTGATTACATAAACGTGGAAGGATCCTACGGGAAGTCCGATGCCAAACGTTTGGAATTGCACAGATGATCGGTGGAGTTGAAAAGGAAGGGATTATGACTAAACGTATGTACAAAACCGCCCACACCCTCAATCCGGTCACAGTCATGAGCATGTTGGCTCAGAATGGCTTCTGTCCACACCGATTGCCCGGAGGCGAGTACCGACACACCACAACCGTCGTACCCCCACTCTCCCCAACCCCACACCCAACCTCCCTCGTATCCCTCCAAATCATCTGCGTCCAATGCCCAACCGTCCCCACCCCACCTGAACAAACAGGAGGTTCGCCCGCCGTCTCATACTCGTTTCGTTCACTCGCCCAAGCTTCCACTGCTTCAACACCCGCATTTCCTCCTCCTCTACCGCCACCGAACTCGCCAGAACTCCACGATTTGAAGAGGTTTTCTCCGACCTTGAGACCGGCGTCTTGGGAATGTTGGAATGTGCCTGTGGAGGCGAGTTGGGAGGCGTAGGCTTGCGCGCCGGACGCGAGATCTGCGCTCCAGGATAGAGCTGGGACGCCCTTGGAGGAGCGGTATTGGTTGTGGGCGGCTAGGGCTTCGGAATCGATGGGACTTGAGGTTGATGTGGAAGGATTTGGGGACGATGGTAGCGGTTTGGAATCTTCGGGGTCGGCGGGTGTGATTGGACGGGTAACTACAGGGACACGCGTTGGTTGCCGGGGGGGTCGGTGCCGGGTACGAACGCGGGATATGGTGGCGGTATTAGGGATTGGGGAGGGAAATGTTGGAGTGCTGCCGTCTTGCAATTGAGCTTGCAGTTGGTTGATGATAGAGCTAATATCAATCTGCCCATCGCCTTGCGTTTGTTCGACGAGGTTGACGACCTTTTGCCAATCGATGTCGATAGGGCGGCTAGAAACTAGTGTCGCTGGAAGCAGCAACATCAAAGTCGCCAAAATTACAAGTCGGCGCATGGTCTCTGTCTTTTGATCTAGGTTACTTTCTTCAACGGATGGATGCTCTCAGGCTGCTTTGGAACTACCAGTCCGGAACCCCCGATTTTAAAGCACGGCGTGACCTTATGCCGCCGCCGGCGGTCATGAAGAATGACAATTGTTATGTAACGTTCAGTTCAGGTTTTCTCGGTCCCGCTCAGATCGCGGCTTCATCGAATATGGTGTGGATCTAAGCATAAATGTTTCAGATTTCAAAGACCTTGAGTCGACCTTGACTGACGACCCCCATCGCTCCCCCTTCTCCCCCTTTCCAGGGAGGATTGTACATGACTGCCAGGTTGCCACGGTGACCAAGCTGTCCAAAAGATCGTCCACGGCACTAACCGAAACGATTTTGTGGCGGCGAAGCAGCAGTGACTTTAGCCACATTTTGCAAGTGTATGGTATTTGTGGGATACATCGCAATGATTCTAATGGCGCCTTTGGAACTGGTTGGGTCAAGACTCATATCGTGAGTTGAGAAAATTTGCCCGCCGCCGGCGCGCGCGACAGAAGTGCGGGATAATCTCTGGAGGACTTTCCGTTACCCACCAACTAAGTTACTTGCAATGAAGCAACTGCCATCGAAACCGTGGCGTTTTGGAAAATGGAGGACCGTACCGTTTCTGAATCATCTGACGACTGTGGCGACTTTAGTGGGTATGGTTGTTTGCAATCTTTGCAAACCGTGCTTCATACTTATGATGCGATGGGAACTTTTACAGAGCCACGACACGATTCTCGGGTTCCGAGCCAAACGGCGGACGAGTCGTAGTCGGCGCTTGGGGCACGTTTGGAAGTTTCCCCAGAAGGACCTTCCAGAAGGCTTGGGAGAAAAAAACGAAATTCCGCCGGCGCCACACAAACTGAAAAAGCTTGATGGAAGTCAAATGGAAGTCCCAGCTATTCAGAATGCCAGCAGGGTGTGTTAAGGACATCGGAACATTCGATCTCGAATCGAAATGCTCTTAACCCTTTGCTCCGTTTCCGAAGTCCGTTTGGCTGATGGGCAGTATTCCAGTACCGAATGCAAAGACTTTGGATCTGACGATGTGAGAGCTACGTGCTACGTGCTACCTTTTCGAATCTTTTCCAAAATGGCGCCAGTCAAAACTTTCAGGAGTGTTGCGGGAGGGTGTGCGGGAGGGAAGCGAGGTGGGCGCCCTGCTACTCCTCTGGCAGTGAACTTTTCCTTTCAGGTCTCATGCTCTTGTCGGTTTTTTGGGAAGAAATGCGGCGCACATCTCGACTTCCTCAATAAGAAATCCAGGCTTTTGATTTTTGTTCGTGGAACGTGAACACAAAAATTTTGAACTCCGACCGCAATTCCGACCGCCGCCATGTTGCAATTTTTGGCGGAGATTCGAAAACAACGTCCTTTTTTTGCCCTTGCCATATTCAGCAATTGCCATTATAATATTATATACCATGGAGATTTCTACAGATTGCTTTCCCGGAATATGGCAGCCAAAAGGCAAAAATGGAACGATTCTTGGTGGACAACTCGCCAGCCACCAAAGACGGAAGAGTCCTAACAGCGGAAGGCACATTGAAGAAAAAAAGTGGCAAACATTGTCTTGAGTTTTTCGGCCTTCTCATCAGCATTTCGAACGCCCAATGCCGTAAGGCCCGGAGTCTCGAGTCGGAATGGTCCATATTCGGACGCTCCTCAACCGCCGTGATTCAACCGAACTCGAAGGCGGCACGGGAATTGAAACGGAGTTGGGTGATGCGTCGAGTCCACACTATTCACTAAATAGTGGTGTCGAGGTTCGGGGGGTTGGTGAGAATGGGAGGTTCAGAGATAATGCACACTTTGAGGAATTTCAACAAGAATGCCGACCTGATCACCAACCGCAAGTGTGCGAACAATGGACGGAGGAAGGGCGATCACAAAATGGAAGGGTGTTCCATGGCCACGTTGAAGGCCGAAGCACATCAGATGTGGGGTTAGCACAGAACAAGACAGTACACGACACCGGGCGAACCTTGTCTCTGCCACCCATTTCGAGCATTTTCAGATTGGCACAGGGCGCCTCCAACACAACTGAGAGAATGGGGCGGAACCGCGTACATCACAACCAGTCTACGCAACACGCTGAATACAGGTCTTCCGCCGACCCTCCGAACCCTCCAATGTCAACTTCACTCTCTCCCTTTCACACCCGCATTCTTGAACCAAAGTTCTCCCCGATTCCACTTCACGCGGTACCCAATCAATCACCCATTCCATCCTCCGTTTTATGGAACTCCACGAAATCCACAAGTGATGGTTTGATGCCCTCACCTTCACCGTCGCCCCTTTCTCCAATGCCTCCCGCCCGCCTTGGATCCGAAATATCGACATCTTCATCTTCAACTCCAACACATCTTCCACCTGGGTTCGCCAGCCTGCAAAAGCCGTTCTTCATACACCATGATCGTGTGGAGAATCATCAACATCGTATGCATCCGTACCTCATGCGATCACGACGACAACGTTTTGAGGCTGGATTGACAATCAGGACTGCAGCTAGCTCAGAGATGGCATTTGATGATGGTGGGTACATGAGAACACGGAGGGCAGACGTGTCGGCGTTAGGATCGACAGTATCTCAGCATTTGGAGTTGTCAGCAATGTTGGGGCAGCAGCCTGGGCAGCAGCAGGACATCGGGTATGACGTATATGGACGGAGCCACTATCAGCAACCGGACCATGCCCCCACATCTTCGCCGACAGCCATGCTGCAACCCGTTGAAAATCAAAGAACCACCAACGCCGTCACTGACAACCACGACATTTCGGCAACAACTTTCACAACGATGCCTTCCCCACATGAGTACCGATTCCATGACGCCACACCGACTGAAATGATATGGCCAGCACCGTCGAGGACTGCATCATATCACATACATCCTGTCACCTCGACATCTCCCTCCAGCTCCCCTGCATCTTCACCTTGTAGTTCGCAAGGAGATCATACTGCCCATCCTCCCGTGCAAAATCAACCACAACCAAGCCATCACCCCCAACGACCCCCGACCCCGCTCTACCAATTCACAGCCTCGCTTGTGTACTCCCAAATGGACGGCACTGAAGGCCCCGACGGCAAAACGAAACTACGCACCACAAAGCACTACGTCTGCCCCGTCTGCGCAAAACAATTCACTCGGATGTACACCCTCAAATCGCACCTCAAATCTCACAATCCGGCCGAGGAGACTGCCGGGGCCGCCGGGGGTAGCAAGAACAACAGATCTTCGCAACAGGAGAAAGCGTTCATGTGCAAGACGTGCGGAGCAAGATTTTCGAGATCTCATGACCTTTTGAGGCACGAGAAAATCCATTCGAAGGAGAAGCCGTTCGTGTGTGAAGCATGTGGGAGAAGGGTAAGGATTGTTGACGTTCGTGACGATTTTCTGTTCATCTTGAGGCAGGGCAGTGATTGATTTGATTTTTCCCTCCTGAAAACAAAAGTTCTCCCGCCGAGACGCTTTGCGACGGCATGAAAAGGTCGACCCCACAGGCCGGAGGTATTGTCCCTACCCCCCGGCAGTCACCATCGCTGTGAACAACACACCTAGCATTGCCAGCGCAACGTCTTCAACAACTTCACCCGGTTGCGAATCCACCGCATCGATGGGAGACTGTGATCCAAGAACACAAGGTGAAGCTCCGTCAACAAAGCATGAAGCATCCATAGTGGGAGATGCATCTGGGCGTGTATCGGAACCGAGGGGTACGAGGGGTACGTCTTCCGCTCAAGTGGAGGACATGGTAACTTCACCTGGGAATGGTTGTGACGGAATAGGCAGCGATATCCCACTAAGTGTCGAGACGACGAAGAATGATGCGGAGCCCAAAAACAATGATATGGATGAAACTGCCGGATGCTCGCCAGTTAGCAGTATCAGCACTCGCACTAACAGCAGCGTCGGGTGGGGCCTCAATGGTGGTGGACCTCATGCCGATGTCACTGATGGTTAGGTTGGTTGGTTGTGGTTGTGGAGACAGTTTTGGGGCTCAGATGCGAAGGCCCGACGTTTCAAAGGGGGTTCGAATTATGAAGGAATGGACGGGGAAGTTAGGTGGTGGCATAGTATCATAGAGATATAGACCCGACTTGGCAGTTTTTGGAACTTGATATATTAGAGGAAACCAATAGTTTATTCTTACACAGTGTAGACATCACGTCGACGCCATCCTCGTGCATGCATGGGAGATTGCTGAAACTCCTGTCCATACCCTTAATCACCTGCCCTGAATTGTCCCTTCCATGCTTTATCCTTGAGGAGACAAACCTTTGAGGAACAGCTATGTCCTCCAAAAACGGTCATATTATCATCGACGACATGGGTTCTCGCAATTAAGTTGTCTGGCAAATGTTCCGTATAGCGTCTCTGGAAGTCTTTCTGCGTACGTAGTCTCAACCCAACAACAAACCCATCTACTTGTTCATTTCACTTCCCCCATCGACATCTGCCCCATGCGCCGCCCTTCTCGATAGTAGCATCCAAACAAACATGAATAGAATAACCATGAGAGCTACTAGGTACCACATGTTCTTGTTATGAGGAATGCGGATCATGTTTTTCATCCGCCCAAAGGTGCTGCGGAGCTGACCATTCACGGCATCGAATGAGTTACCCTGGAGGTTTGGGAAAGATTGTGTTGTCAGTGACTCACTAAAGGGATGTTGCGATGCTGTGAATGAAGTAGAGCAACAAGGCAGAAGGTAGTTTTGTTGAATTGGAATACGCACCATTCCATCGAGGAATCTAAACGACGGGATGGATGATAGACTTGATCAGTGAGACGCAAGTAAGAAAAGGTTCCTTGAGTAAGAAAGAAAGAACATACCGGTTTTGATCGTTGACGTCGTCATGGATCGCAATCGACAACTGGAAGTAAGAGAGAGCGGGGAAGCTAGGCATAAGTGGAAAGACGGAAACAAGAAAGACCTTATTTCGAATTCAAACCTCTGAAGCCGTCCGAGATACGTTGATTCAAGCATACCGAATCTCTCCCAGAGCCAGTCCCCCCACCACATCGATCCCCTCCACTTCCGACAAACCCTATCCACCCATAACTTCCCAACCTACCCCCTTCAGCGCCGCAATCTTCCCGCGCAACGCATCCACCGACTGATCGTTCTGTTGTTCGAGGAGGTACGTGTTTGCTTCATCCTGCATACTACTACTGCTCCCGTTTCCACCTAAACCCCCTCGGTACCGCCCATCGGATGTTGACGCGAACGGGTTCGACCTGTGGACACAAGGTGTTTGGGACGGTTCAGAGGTCAGCGAATGCGGAAGAAATGGTTGAATGAAGGCAACCCCGCACGGTTCACACCCCGGTCTCCATGTAAACGTGAACCGCTTCCCCCTTCTATACACTCCCACTTCGCCGTGAGCTTTTGGCTGCGCTCTTTGGACTGGACACTCACATTTAGGTCTAACCTTGGTCACACAAGCCGCCACTTTCTTCACACATATCAACTCCGCTCCAACATCCAATTCTTCAGTATTTCGCAGATGGGATCTTTACCCAAAGCCGCCGCAACTTCCGCGGTTCTATATTTCGCTGGTGACATTCTGAGCCAGAAACTGGCGCAAGTTCGGAGCGCCACACTATCATCAGCAGTAATTCACGAACAAGGGCACCCGGAAAATGGCCAACGACAGGGAGTCCAGCACTTTTTCTCTTCTGTTAAACTGGATACGCTAGATGTTCAGCGGACGATGAATTTTGGTGGGTATGGGGGGAAGATTACGGGAGTGGTGAATCTCTTGATTCGTTTGACTGCTTCCTTTCTTTTCGTTCAATTACCCCCCGTCGATAAAATACTGACACTTTCTTGAACCTAATTTCCAACGCCACCTTCGGCCTCAGTTTTCGTTGGCGCAACTCTCCATGGACCTTACTTCTTCTACGCGTTCAGGCTACTAGACTTTTTGGTGAAGGCGCCAACCCCAGCAGCAGCACGTTCTTTCCCGACCGTTATCAAGAAATCTCTCTTGGGACAATTTATCATTTTCCCCCCGTTTGTCTGGACGTTCCTCAACGTGACGAGCTGGTTGGGAAAAAATAAGCCCTTCGCCAACCTGGTTCCGTCTACCACTTCACATCAACAAAAAGAACCTCATAATACTCCAGATGTACTTCCCTCGTGGAAAGCAGCTCACGGTCACCCGGAAATCTTAACACGGTTTGGTGAACTGATGGTTTCGGGAGCACTCGTTTGGCCCTTTGCGAATGTCATCAATTTCCGATACGTTCCGCCGCAATTCAGGATCGCATATATAAACTTTATTGGGATCGGTTGGAATACTTACCTAAGCCATGTTGCCAACTGATCGACGCCCCAGCGGTTCTGAAATGTGGAAAGGATGGTGAATTTGTGACTAGGCGATAAAAATCATCCATGGATGACGCGAAAGGAATAGAATATTGTAGGATCGTCATAAATTTAATGAGAGCAATGGAGGCCATGTTAATCTCACATAGCTACAGCATCCAGGCTTCAGGAATGCGTAGACACATGCAAACGCGATGACATCAGCAACTAATGATACCATATGGATATTATGATGGCTTACAATTCGTATTCAATTCGTTGTCGACTCGCATTTGGACAGACGAAACTCTGAAACCCGTATGAAAACCCCCTTGACATCATCACCTTCATCTCGGGACCTGTATAGTCTGAATCCCGCGGACCGATCCGCAGGACGCGATTTCCACAGCCCCAAACTCGATCCAATTTCAAATGACGACATCCCACGTTGTTTAATTCTATCTGTTTATTTCGACATGCAAACATTCACATCCCGATACTCTTCCCTTTTTGTGCGGCCACAACCGCGTCATTTTGCGTTTTCCTTTCTTTGACTTTCCCCTTGATTTTTTGATGGCATTCACCAATCAGTTTTTCAAACACGCCCATCCCTTCTTCTTTGTGCATTGTATTCTCAAATGCTTGCAAATATCATGGATATGTGGTGGAAAAACCGGTGGTCATTTTTGAATGGTCCAAAAGATAAAAAGGGTCCGAATTACACCTCTGCCAATCGATTATTTCGAAACCTCCCCGTTTCTTTACACATCTTAACCCATTCACTCTAACTTCCCTTTTCACTTCATCATCACATTTCAGGTCATTATCTCACCACTTCTATTGTGCCAACAAGATGCGGATGCTTATGCGTCAAAACAGCGCCACCACAGCCGCGCTCAGGGGCGGTCCGGGCAACACTCACCGGGATAACCTTACCCTTACTTCCAAAGACTGTCTTGATGAACGTCCCGGGCGGCCCGCTTCCTCCCAAGGAAAAAACGCCAAAGACAAGAAGAAGAAGAAGAAGCAGAGAGATCAAGAAAAGCCCGCTATCAACATCATCCCGAGAAAAGTGGCATTCAACAAGAGGAAGAGCAAGACGCGGTCGAGGTCGCGATCTAGTGTACGCAGAAGCCGGAGCAGCACCGCCAGTCGCACTTCGCAATCATCAACACGGCCGTCGATCACTATTCAAGACATGGATGCACCATCTCATTTTCGGACGGCCGTGACAGTACACCAGCAGCCCCAAGGGAAGCAACTCGTGGCAACGCTTTCTGATCCGAGATTTTTGAGAACTCGAAGCCTCTCCGCCGAGAGCACATCTTCCGAAAGCTCCGAGTTACAGTCATCAGCTTCGTTCAGTCAGTTGTCGGCATCTACTCCCTCTCAGAAAACGGCGTCTACCATACCGTTGTATGAAGCGGATTTGGATCGAATCTCTGATTTGGGACTTGATGACGACAATACGGAGTCAGGAAAAGGGAGGGCAAGTCTTGTGGTGCCGTGACATACCCTACGCATTGTAACCTGTCTTCCGTTATTCGTTACAAACGTCACGATGTTGACTCCCTTTTCACAATGGTTTAGAAGCGAAGATAGAAGGTGGTGGTATAACCGCCTCACATAGACTCCACTAGAAAATCCCATTTTCTTTGAAACCTACGTATTCATATTATATAGCATTTCTTTCATTTTCTGATGCTACCGTTTTAGGAGACTTGCCGACATTGCGTTTTTCGCGATCGAAACCTAAACATCTTTCATTATTCAATGGCGATCTTTGGCGGGATTTACTTCGAACTCAAAGACCCCCCCCCCTTGTCGCTTGGAATGAATCAATGTGACTCATTCTCCTTTCACGTAAACTTCATTCGCAATTGTTTCGTTTTGCAGGGAATCGCCCTATCATCATTTTTGTTTTGATTTACGTTGACAACGTTGACAATCAAATTTATAACCCATTCTTTGTTCTGATACAATGCAAACAGACAGGTTTTGTTTGAAATATGCCACATGGCTTTTAGTCTCCTTCGGGGGAAAGGGTTTAATCCGGGGTGAAAAAGGAAGAGAGAAGAGTTTCTTGGGTCTTTGCTACTTTTCCAATACGAGACAGACAAAGCGAATGCGTCGCTGTGCTCTGTTCATTGGAACGAAAAGGATGTGCGCAATTATGGGGTAAACGCGTTGTACAATTCAGCATTTTTCAGAACTGCAAATACCGAGTCTTTCTCTTTGCCTAGACTCCCACTGTAACGACCCCAGTCGCCGAGACTTCTTCCTCCACTACCCCTATCCCCCTAGCCATAGACTCAAAATCCCATTGCTCCTCCACGTCCTCATCCCCAACGTCCACGTCATCATCTCCCCCTTCCTCCTCGTCCCCAGCCTTCCAAATCCTCTCAAACTCCGCCTCCGTAATTGGTTGCACGGTCGTTCGTTTCCGGTGCTGTCGTCCAGATAAAGAGTCGGAACGTTTGCGTTGGGGTGTGAGGAGGTTGGGTCCGAAGAGGGAACCGCGCTGTTGGGTTTGCGTGGTGGTGGTTGATTGGTCGGGAAGGGTTGGGATGCCGGCTGTGGAAGGTCTCGCGGATGTGGAGAGGATCACGCTTGCACGGCCAGAGGCGGGTGATGAGGGATATTGCATTGAGGGTCTTTGGGAGCCAGATGGAAGTGGTGGAGGAGGTACTGACAGCGAAGCGCGGTGGGATTGTGCCGCTGGGGTGCTCGGTTTGCGGTGGGAAAGGGACGAGGCAGCAGAGTTGACGGAAACACGGCGCGTATGGGTCTGGGATGGCATTGAAGCTGGTGCGTTTCCGTCGGTTCCCGGTGTGATAGGCCGATCAGGGGTATTGGAGTGAACGGACAATCTGTGAGACCGCGAGGAAGAGGGAACGGCTATTGACGCCCGTTTTTGTCGTTGTGGTGTGGCTGCACTACGGTCCTCGCCAGTGGTTGGTGGTCTTCCTGAACCAGCGGATTGAGAAAGGGATCGTTGGCGAGATCGGGGCTGGTTTACTGAAGTACGACCGTTTTTGAGGTTGGCAGAAACGTTGGTCGCGGAGCCGACAGGTGTGTCCTTGACCTTCTCTTCCTCGTCCTCTGCTTCTCTTGCATCACCATTGTTTGCTTCCCCTTCATCGCCGTTCTCACCAACGTCAGGCAGCCTTGACCGAGCACTTCCTTCGCCTCTTTCTGCGGCCTTCACCTCCTGCTCGTCTGCCACTCCAGCTACAGCGCGTTCTTCCTCTTCTTTCATCAACATCCCGCACCGTCTCATTACTTCCTTCACAACAATCTTCTTCGCCTCCCTCCGCTTTTTCCTTTCCTCTATCAGCACATGTTTTCTCTTATCTTCAGCCTCTTTCACTTTGCGCAACCGTAAGGCAAGGACGTCCTCCCGCACTCGGAGTTCCCGTGCTAAGATCGTGTTTTGCTGTTCGAGCGAATCTTTCAGGGCGAGTTGGGATTGGGTTGTTTGCATGAGTGTGCGGAGTTGTGCGGAAAGGCTTGCGTTGGATGTTGCGAGATCAGAGAGGTGGGCATTCATGTATTTTGCGGCTTTCTGTTGACGGTTCAACACAAGCACGCGGCACGAGTATGAGAAGAAATGAAGAAAGGGACAGACGGAATTTTTTCTTTAGAGAGAATGAACGCGATTGATCTCAAGATTCCCAAGGGAGCATACATGCCAAGGCAAACCCAAACAATAAAATAACGGCGCAAACAAACCTCTTGTGCCGCATTCTCCATGTTCCGAATCCTCGCCTCCGCCTCCCTCTGCAACCTCAGCCTCGTCTCCAGTAACTTATGTTCAATCTGCGAAACCTTATCGCGGTGTGCTGTCTCCGCCGCGCGTATTTCCTCCCGGATTTTAATGACTTCAGCTTCATGTTTTGCACGCTGTTGCATGATGTCGGAGAGATGGGAGATTTCTTCGGCTTTGGTGTCGAGTTTGAGTTGAAGGTCAACGATTGTTTCTTGAAGCTCTGGTGTGGAAAAAGAGGAAATCAGAGATTGAGTTCACGTTTTGTCATGGGTATGTGAAAATTGCGGGCTGTAAGCGTCACAAATGTTTGAACTTTTTTCTTCGAGGACTACCTTTAATTTTTTGCTTGTTGTCTGCTTCCTTCAACTTTTTTCTCTCGATGAATGACTCCAGCTCCTTTTGGTTTCGCTCCACAATTTGGCCGATGGCGCCAAGCTTTTCAGCTTTCTTCGCCTCAAGATAGGCGATGTAATCAGCCTGTCGAAAAAGATAAATCCAGCGAGTGAGAAGACATATTTCATCTGTGATATAGGAAGAATAATTTCGAAAAAGGTCTTACCGTATCCGTGTGGCAACTCTCAATTTCGCGGGTGTACCATTCATTTTCCAGCTTGCTAAAATAGCAGAACTGCACGTCAATTCTTGTTTCTCTTGGTGTGTCATGGTTCATTCCTGTTTCCACGATTTGGAACTGCAACCGCGAAAAAACTTACAATCTCGCGCACCGGGCTTTGTATTCGTCCAATTCCTCATCGAGCTTTTTCAGCCTTTCCTTCAACACTCCTTCGTCGAGAGCGTCAAGCGTCAACTCCCCCTTCTCAGTATTAGACTTTCCATTGAGGACCCGTTTGAGCAGCTTGGTCACAAACCCTCCACTGGACTTGGATCCACCCGCGGTTGACTTTCGGGACGATCCTCTACTTTTGCTGCCCTTACGTTTTGAGGACGTACTTCCCTTTTTGCCCTTGCGCTTCTTGGACGTGGAGGCGGCTGTAGAGGAGCTGTTCGTAGTGTCGGCGGTGGAGGGATTTGTGGTTGTGGCTTCAGTGGTGGTATTGGTATTTGCGGTATCAAGACGGGATCCAGACGAAGACGACGAGGTTGAGTTCTGCAGGCCGTTAGAGTCCACGGCTGTGCTGAAGGAGACGGCCGTTGTCGGTTTGGAAGGACTTGCAGTGCTTGGCATATAAGTATCTTTTGGCAGAAACTCGGAGATGCCGCTAAAATTGCTACTAACTGTACTGAGACGTCTGTGGTCCAGGCCGCCGAGAGCACCGACGCCAGAGGGTGGGGGCATGAGGTTTGATGAGATTGGGGCGGACGTAGCCAACAGTTTGTCCGGGGATGTGGACATCCGCCGCTGTGCCTCTGATGGGCCTGTGGCTAGCGACTGAGATAGGTTCTGTTGCGAGGGTTGACTGACTTGAATCTCTGCGGCAAAATGGACAGAGGTGCCTGGTGTGTTGGCTCTTTTGGCATTTTCTCCAAAGCTATCATTGTTTGCTGCCAACGTGCGCGATCCGCTCAAAGAAGAGGATGTTGGAGGTCTCATCATCTTAGCTTCTTGTCAGGTTTTCAGACAAGATTTCGATTATGTCTTCCAGGGGGCTTTAAGGATTTGTTTTCTTTTTATTCTGATTGAGATAAACAAACTCCGAAATCACGTGACCGATACAAATCGTGACGTCACAGGGGTGGGGCGCGCCGCCTGTTGCCGCCACCACGTCCAGTTGGGCGTACAAGGGTGTACAGAAGACCCTTAGCAGCCAGACCGTGTTTTGGTTCAGCGTCTTGGTGAGTGCAGTCTTCAAAGTGCAATTGAAGTGCTTTCAGCCTGTTCCTACGCTTCCACATTGGGCGACTGCCGATTGCAGAGAACGCACGGACCTCATCCTTCCCCGCTTCGCACAGGCTGCTGGTTCGCAACCTATCTCACGGTCCTTCGTCGAAACTCCTGTGGCGTTCAGTGTTGTGAGCGAATTGAACGAACAAGCGAGAGAACAGTGTGCGATAGGGAATAGAAGAATATTCGCATCGCTCTGTATTCGGTCGATACGCCCAAGCAGCACTACCTCCTCCCTCGACCTCTTGGTCAGGTCTCAAGACGACAAAATGGTCCTGCCAACCAAATACCTCCTCGGCATCGGCATACCCCTCACAATCTATGCCTTCAAAACATCTCGCATCGTCCGCTTCTGGATCCGGGTGGTCGTCATGATCATCGCCGTTGCCACCGTTTCCATCTACGGAATTCTCGCTGCTATCCTGTTGCAGCCGTTGGGAAGAGCCGCAGACGCAAACTACCACACTGGCAAGTTCATGGCATATGTTTGGGGTCGGATTTTGGGTATTAAGATTGTCGTCGAGGGCGAAGGAAGGGATATCTTGGAGGACAGTCAGCGGAGACCGTGTGTTTTCATCTGCAATCACCAAAGCAGTTTGGACCTCTTCCCTATGTATGTAACTTTCGTTGTTGGAACATGCTATATCACTTTGCGATGGTGCGTCTCATTAACGATTGATCCTGTCAACATCTTATCAATAGGGGCGCAATTTTCCCGCGTGCTTGTGCGGTGTTAGCAAAATCCTCCCTTAAATGGTATCCTTTGCTCGGTGCTTACAGTAAGTTCGTATGTGTGCGATCTTCATCTTTCCAGCTGTGATTTCACTCGGATGCGCTAATCGGGTCTTGTTCTTATTTTGTAATTTCAGTGATGATTTCCAAAGCTGTCTTCATCAACCGCAAGAATCGCGAAAGTGCCATCGACACCATGTCCAGGGTAGCCGACACTATGAAGAGGGAAAAGGTGAGACTCAAATACGTCAAACTCATACGCCTAACACATGGTAACTTTCAAAATCGTCCTGACTTTCCTTGGGCTAATGTTCCCCATTCCCCTGCTCTCCTGAAATTTTATCTCTTGATGTTGATTCGGACACCTTTAGATCGGTATCTTCCTCTACCCTGAAGGTACTCGTTCTCACCAGAAAACCAACACCATGCTCCCCTTCAAAAAAGGCGCCTTCCACGTCGCCATCTCCGGCCAAATCCCCATCGTCCCCGTCGTCATTTCCACAACCTCTCACTTGTACGACTCCCGGAAAATGCTCTGTGAAGGCGGCGAGATTAGAGTTAAAGTCTTGGCATCCATTTCCACAGAGGGATGTACGATCGAGAAGGATATGGACACTGTGATCACAAAAGTTCGGGACAGGATGGTGGAGACTTTGCAGGAAATATCTGTGCCGGTAAATGTGACGAAGACGACGGAGGGGGTGGGTGCGGCGAAGGCCGTCAATGGTGAAAATGGGCAGGCTAAAGATGTAAAGAAGGATTCTTGATTGCGGCTGTAACTTGTTTCAGGTCGGAGTCGCGGCTGGGCCGTGGACAAGGCGGAACTCAGGATATCCACCCAATACCAAACATCGCCGCTGCCATGGAGTCGGCAATCCAGATTAACGCCATACGTATTGTAACAAAAAGGGACAATCAGGTTTAACTTCAGGCCGACTTATTTTAAACAATCGTCTACCTTTCTTAGGTCTGCTTTCTTGTACCTCTTTCCTTTTACTCGTACTTCGCTCGCTGCCTCTTCTTTTTATATCACCCTATAGCTGCCTCCTGTTTCGGTTGCTTGGAATAGAACGTTAACGTGATAAACTGAAAGCTACATAAGAAAAATGAGGATGGGACATTGTGTGAATTAAAAGAATGCATTGAAATATCATATTTTTAAAAGGCCGTACAACATCCATATAGGATATCGTGTGCTTCTTTTTGGCGCCTCCTCAAATCCCACCTTCCTGCCCGCTTAGTCTTAGTTACCGAATTCATCCTGAGAGATCGAGCCAGATCCTCCGTTTCAAGACATCGCTCGATCAGGTTATGAGCGAAACTCGAAACCCTTTTCTTGGCATAAACTCATCCAAAAGAAGCTTCAACCAAACGAAACAGCAACAAAAGAAAAGAACGGCTCTCGTTTGATTCGGTCCCCCATCGGTTTGCATCCATTTGGTGAAGGTGATTGGCAGGCTTTCCTAGACTTTCGAAGAGGAAAAACGCGAATGTCGAAACCCTAATAGTCTGCACCTGGTCAGAGCAGTCCGACACGCTGCCAGAAAGCAGCGGAATCAACTCGAAAAAACGTGAGAAGAAAAAGGGAGGAGGAAAAAAAAATGGAAAGGTGATGATTGACCAAATATGGTCGCGTGACTTTCGATACGATTGATTTGTGAGAGAAAGGAGAAGAAGCAAAACTTCCAAACTTTCAAACTTCAATAAAAGCGCGCCCCTCAAAGTCCAATTCACTCTACAGAACAAAAAAGAAAAACGCCAGCAATCGCGGAAAACCCCTCGAAAGCGCAATTTCCTCTATTTTCTCTCTGAACACCTCAAATAACGATGACGGTCGCAAAGAATGTCACGGCTCGTTTGACCGACCCGTCGAAGTACACGGTAATGACCAGTCTCTTCCGCCGCATGATGAAGGGTATAACGCAACAGATCCTTGTACGTGGAAATGGTATTCCTCCTAACGCGCTCATATGCCGTTTTGGTTTACAGGGCGCTCACAAAGAACGGTTCGACGAGAGCGGCAAAGGAAAAGGCATTGCAGGTAGCCCAATCCTCCCCTTCAAATACATGCATCATTCTGTACAAACGCCTCAACATCGAGGGCAATCGTGAAACGAAATCCATCATGTTGAATTGAATGAGACTGATGTGATATGTGCCTTGGACAGGTCGCCAAGACGTCGTGAACTACAATGGGAGCACCAGCTCTGCTACGCGTGACCATACCGTCAAGGAAACGAAGGTTGAGAAGGTGAGGCTCGCATACAGTGTCTTCATTCGGGGTTGTCTTTGGACATGGTGCATTATATAACTTATGATGGGGATTTCGCCGATTAGGCCAACAAACCCGTCGTCAAGGCCAAGACCAGTGAAGAAACGTGAGTAGATGAGATGCTCTTTGTCATATAACTCGCCATCTTTTTCTAATTGCGAAGGAGTTGGTCGAGGATGTGACCATTAATATCAACATTGTTTACAACTTTGTGAACGTCAGTTACGGTGTGACGGCCCGCAAGATCACTCTCTTCCAATACGCCGACAAGAACCACGCTGGTGACAAGGTGGTCCTTACCAAGCAGAAGTTCCCCTCTATGAAACAGGTAACGTAATATCCACCCTCGTCCACTACCCCCATTTCGCCTTCCCCGTTTCGCATTTCCCGAAAACCAAACAAGTGTTCTAACTCCAAATGCTCACACAAATGCAATTAACAGATGCAAGACATCGCTACGAAAATGATCCCGACCGGTAAAGCCAAGCTCATTTTGGAGGCCGGGACCATGAAGGAGATCAAGAGTCTTGATGACTTCGTTGATGGGGGCAAGGTGAGCATACTTATTCCCTCGTTTCTAAAATCAATTTCCACAAATCATTTCGCTGTATCTCAACCGCCTCTCCCCCTATTCACTTGCAGTACATGGTCATCACTTCCTTCGACAAGGCTAAGATGGACGAATCCAAGATTCCCCAGAAATTCAAGGAAAACTAGATGAAAAACAGGAATCACCCTCTCTTCGATAGTTGTAGGGGATATGTGCGAAGCCCAAAGGTGCTGGACACACATCTTGGGACTTCTGCATAGTTTGGATGTAGATGTGGATAGTGAATAAAGAGAGGGCGGGCTTTTGTTTTTCCATTTGAGCTTTTGACGTTGCGAATATGGAAAAGTCTTGAAAAATGCGAACGAACTTCAATCCAAATAGCAAATAGACTCTCGCCCGGCTAATTTGGGATTAGAAACTGTCGAATCAACTCGTGTTACACCCGATTTTGAACCCTCGATTTCTCCCAGAGTTTCTCCCCAACCCAGGTCACAACCCTGGTCAACCGGAATCTCCGCCGTCGTCAACCGTATACCAACCCCCTCCCTGATCTCGTCCCCGGCAGCCCCCTCCAAAATGGACCTCTTCAACTTTGACGATAAATCCAAGCTCACTCTCGCCGTCACCGGTGCCAGTCTCCTCGTTGCACTCCCGCTGGTCAGGAGGTGGGCTGCAGGTGGCAAAACCGACCCGTTTGACTTGTCCAAGAATTTAACTGGAAAGGTTGCGATTGTGACGGGCTCAAATACTGGAATTGGGTTTCGTACGTGTCATCAATGTGTCATATATCGAAAAATAAGTCTCGGACAACTCGACGTTGTTTTGCTGTGTGGTGACGGACCCCAAACTGATCAGACACACGTGGTTCTCTTTTGTCCCCCGGCACACCTGTCAAGAAACCGCCCTCCAGCTCGCGAAACAAGGCGCAACGGTTTGCATTGCTAGCAGACCTTCTGAAAAGACTGAGAGGGCTTGTCGCAAGATCAGGGAATTGTCGGGGAGTAGCCAAGTTTTTGTCGAGGGCATCGATTTGTCGAGTCTTGCGAGCGTGAGGGCGTTCTGTGAGAGGTAAGTATTTAATTGTTGTTGACATTATCATGTTGTCCCTCGTCTCCCTCGCCCCACTCGCCCGTCACTCAAATGTTTTCACCCTCACCACCTTTGCCTCAACTTATTTCCACCTCAGATGGCAGCAATCCTCCCGTCCCATCCACTACCTCATCAACAATGCCGGCGTCATGGCGATCCCGACAAAAACCCTCACTAAAGACGGCTTTGAAATGCAAATCGGAACCAACCATATTGGGCACTTTGTGCTTACCACAACGTTGTTGCCGATTATCAAGGCGTCGGGGACGAAAGAAGAACCAGCGAGGATCGTGAATTTGAGTTCGTCGGCGCATCAAATACCGAAGGATAAAGCTTTTGTGGAGGATCTTAATTTTGAGAAGGTGAGGGGGTCGGGAGAGAGTGTGAGGGGGATGTTTGAAGGGTTTGCGTTTTCGAGTGTCTGGACTTGGTAGAGGATACGTTTGGGTTACTAACCTTTCTACGATTCCTACTTTGCTTCCTTGCTCTTTTCTTAGACGACCTACAATGAATGGGGTGCATATGGGTGAGCACATCTCGAGGTTTCTTAAATCTTCGCAT
>JADGJF010000336.1:0-23431 GCA_027596845.1 Quaeritorhiza haematococci | reverse complement strand
GTTTGAGAGTGTTGGGGGGGATGAATATATGCATGAGGAGGGAGTGGGGTTGGGGTTGAGTGGGTTTGGAAGGGTGAGTGAGAGGACTACGACGACGGTCACTACCGTTTCGAGCACGTCCATGATGATGCCGACGGCGGTGGGGCAGGGAGGGCAGGGACAGGGAGTGATGCCGATGCCGATGCCGACAGGGTTGGCGACGCCGGGAATCAGTCGGGTGAGCACGTCTGGGACGGCGCATTCGATGCAGTTGCCGTTGGTTGGGGGGATGGGAGTGGGGGTGAGGGTTGTCAATGCGAGTTTGTCGGGGTCGACGTCGACGTCGGCTGCGGGGACGATGAGCAGTGAGAGGAGGGTGTCGCCGTTGAAAGAGTCGGAGTGAGTTGGTTTGGGTGGGCAGGGTGAAGCGTCTTCTTGCAACGGCGGGTTGGAGTGCGGTGGCAGTGATATATGCCAATGCATATAAATGCAATTGCAAAATGTGTGCATAGGTGGTAAATTTTATGGATATATTCTGATAGGCGGTTTGTGTGTTATGATGGGGTGTGGTGGAGGTTATCGTCACGTCTTTGGGATTTCTGGGAGGACTGGCATGGGAGGTGTTATTTTTTGGAAAGTTTTGCTTAGGATGCAGGTGCTTTGAATATGTATGTAGAATCCGTTTCCCCACGCCATTCAAAGAAGATTAGAAAAGGTGCGAAAGCAGGTAGTAGGGAATTATTGTAATATGTACATACGAAGGAATTTGAAAAGGAAGATGATGTTGAAATTGTGACGGGGTGGATGAAATGGTGACGAGCGGTTTTTGCTCTAATACCGTATCCCTTCCCCAGCCTAGCTCCCCAGCCTTTATCGGCAAAAATGCCAGACTCGGTCAGTAAGAAGTAGAATCTGCACGCAAAAAAGGCCTTACATGCCATAGAATTCCCCTCCACAATGAAAACAGTGCCTCGAACCGAATGAAAAGGTGCGGAAATCTGATGCCTTTCGTACATCGCATTGCTGCAGAGGGAAATCGAACCATACTTGCTTAGCCGTTTTGTCCCACACTGCCGCGCGCCTACACCAGAAGTCAAATCTGGAAAGTCTCTCTCAACCCAAGTCCTCGGCGCTGCTGTGGGTTTCGGAGTTTCGTGCGCGATCCGAGCTAACGGTAGAGTGAGTAGAGAAACACTCGCTTGCGTCTGCGTGTCTTTTCCCTGTGCGATCACTTCAGGCTCGTCTTGGTAGCCGCAAACACGATTGATGGTGGAAATTGCACAAATGTCAAGCAGTGGGGACTTCATTTTGCTTTTGTTTGCGGCCGCTCAGCAAGCAGCTGTCGTCTTTGAAAACGCACACTGAATCGTTTCTTTTACTTGTTCCAGTTCAATCGTTTGACGCGTTCACCCACATCATTCGACCTTTCTCATCATCAAAGCATCTTGACACCACATCCCCCAAATCACGGAAAGCCGTGTCCCATGCTATCCCAGTCACCCAACACTCAACCTTTCGGTGCCTCATTCCTGTCCACAACCGCATCATCAACTGGCACCAGTTCATCACTCTGGAGCTCCTCCGTCCTCCCCTCGCGCTCACCCGCTCCCGTCGCCCCAAAAAACCCAATGGCAGTCTCCGCCCACTTCACAGCTGGCACATTACCCCGCCCGACCAACGCTTTCCCCTTCTTCAACGCGCAACAACAACCACCCGCCAATAAAGGCTTTTTTGGAACGCATTTTGGGGGTGGGGAGAAGGGAGGTGCGGACGGGGAAGGAAAGCGAGAGGGTGGGGAGGTGGTGTTTGAGGAGAATGAGTGGGAGGAGGTGGAGAGTAAGATTCGGATGGTGGAGGCTGGGATGTGGATTGTTATGGATCAGCCGAGGTGGTTGGGGCAAGGCGAGATAAGGAGGAGGTATCCGATTGATTTGCGTAAGTTCGTGCGGGGTCTCGTTGGGGGATTTGAGAGCTGAGCTGAGAGGAGGGTTTGGTTATTCGCTAATGGGGATGTGATTGCGGTCATTTTGTTTTTAAGCTCCATGTTCATAATCAGTGGATCTCGGTTCCCTCGTGACATGTGTTTTGAAAAGGCTCGCTTCTATTCAATCTGGACTCCTCATTTGACGTGCTTTCTTTCTTTGAAACCTAAACCATTTCGGGAAATACCAGTCCCTCTGAAGTCACTCTTTGTCATATCCGAAATATTCCGTTCCGAATATGCTCGAACCCTCCTTCAAACTGAAACATCTATGACTTGGGGGTTCAATGAATTCCTGGAGGCGGAGCCCTTCAGACCCCACCCTTTGATGTCAGATCGGAAGAAGAAGGTTTGTTCGAAGAGCGGCAGAGAGATCAGTGCGTGGAGACTGGGAGGTCATATATGCGATTCGTGGGTTCACAATCGATAATCAAAATTATTGACGTTATTTTGTATTTTATTTCACATCGCGATCGGGGGGTTTGAACAGATTACTCTTGAGCCTCGGAATTTCGTGGAGAGGACGATATCAGCTTGTTACGAAACTGTGTGTGGAAAGCTGATTATTGAACCTTTGTGGTTTTTGAAACATCTGTGCGTCATTGTCGGGTTTGCACTGCGGCGGCAGTTGATTGTGAGTACATTTTTTCTTACATTGTCCCCATTACCCATGCATTGTCACTTTTACACGCTCGGGCACCGTAACAAAGTGACTCGCAGGTATCTGTTCTCACAAACCAGATATCACTTCTCTATTCTCATAGCCTAAATTCTGCGTCCACGACGTCAAGTGCATCCTAATGTACGTCGCCGCACTCAACAACCCACCCCTCGGCAACGAAACCTTCCAAATCAGAATCAAGCAGACCCTTTTCGTCCTTCAGATGGCTGAGGCGGGGAAGCCGCAGTGGCAACAGTTTGTGGCCAACAATGTGGGCGATGTGGGTGCATTAAGGTGAGGTGTTTGGGTGCATTAGGGTATTGTTCTGTGTCTTGAGTCGCGGCAATACTGGGTTATGTGGGTTTGCTGAACTATGTACAATCTTTCTCGCATTTGTCTGATTGTGGGCTTTTCTGGACTCTTTTTGGGCGTGTGTAAAATATAGGGATGGTCTGACTGCCGTGGATGAGACTAAACTCACAATCCTTCGTTGGGTGCTTCTTCTCGAAAAGTGAGTTTCTTTCTCGCTCTTTTGCTTTGATCAGTACGGTTGTTTGCTTGTGTCAATGCTGATGGAAGTACCTCGGCATCATGTTTTTCTTTGACTTTTTATCGTTTCGCCTCAGGACGATGGTATTCGCTCCCAACTGGCTCGAAACCGTAAAGATGGACTTCCATCATTTGGTTCAGCCTATTAGTGGAGAGGATTTTGTGAACATGAAGTCTTCGATGGAGTATTTGCGTACGACCGAGTTTACTGAGCAAGGTATGACTTGTGTAGTGTGTATTTTCGCATGATTCGTGAGGGGGCTCTGTGTGTTTTGGAAGCCTGAAATTTTCGTCTGTGGTTTTTCCTTCGTTTTCTCCCTGTTCGCACTCCTCTTTTGCGTGTCACCAGATATCAGAGAAGCATCTGACATCAAAGCTCCCGCATTACGTCCTTCCGCTCCCTCACTTACCCCTTCTTCCCTTCCATCCAGAACTGTTAAACTCTCGCGAGTGGTTCCGGCTCCCTTGGTCCATACGACATGTTCAAAGCATGCAAACGCTGGGTTTCCGCCCTTACCAATCTCGATATTCTTCACCCAGCACCCCCGAAGACGAAAGACTCTGTCCGCGTTTTGCCGCTAGTTATTTCAAGTCGTTGGTTAAGAAGTGTCCCGGGGGTTTGCTCTCGATACCGGTGCAGAAATTACTGGTGACGATGTTCAACAGTAAGTGTTTTTGTTTCCGGGAAAGGGCACATTCTGGTTTGCATGGAGTAAATGGGTTTGATGATGACGTGCCTCCAGAACAAGATCTGACCCCCAATTTCTTCACTGGCCATCACCGCTTCGCACAACAGACTCCCACATCATCACGGAAGAATATCTTTCCTTCATCCGCCTCATCCTCTCCATCGAAGCAACCCGCGCCTTGATCCTCGCTGACCTCGCCCACGTTGGCCTAAGAATTCTCCGAGCGGGTGCTACACAACAAATCCATGCGTCTGATTTGGCAAAGGTTATGCCTGTCTTTATTGAGGGACGGGGTGCAGGTTGGGCAGCGAAGGATTCGACGTCTATATCGTCTTCGAGTTTTGGGAGTTCGTTGAAGCCGACGATGGGAGGGAGCCAGCAGCAGCAACAACAACTGAATGCGAGTGCGGGGAATCTGATGATGGGAATGGCGGGCACTGGGGTGCAGGGGGCGCAACAACAAGGGCAGAGTGGAGCGACTGCACCAGAGCCGGCACCGGGGACTCTTGAGGCGATTCTGCTTGCGGCTGCGAAGATGAGCACGAATAAGGATGGGAGTGGTGCTGGCGGGGGGGCTGCGGCGGCGGCGGGAGAAACGGCAAGTGTGGGCTCGGGCAGTGGAGCGGTGGGAGATAACCGTGAGGTTATGAGGGGGTTGACGGATGAGATGAATCAGTGGCAGTTTGTGTGGGGGTTGGTGATGGCTAATGCGGATTTGTTTTTTGAGGTGAGTGGCCTTTATCTTTTTTTGAGTCTTGTTTGCTTTTTGGTGGCGTTTGTTTATATCTTTCGAGGGGTCGTGGAACGGGTTGCGGGGATCCAGCTGATGGACCGTTACGGTGCATCTCTCACACCTCCATTTCAATCCCATTCAACCCTTCAATGCAATCCATCGTGGTCACCCAATATTATTGACCTTCACCCTCACTATCACACGAACGCAGACGGAATTGGACAACAACATGGCCGAGTTTTCCCAGTACACAAATATGGCTTACTGTGTCTTGGAGGACATACGGAAAAGGGCGTCATAAATGTGTGTTTTGAGCGACCTTGACGAAGATCCGGAAAAGAGGGGAGGGAGGGGGTCGCGAGGCAGCGTGGTGTGAGTGAGTAAATGTCTTCCCTTGGTGTTTATTTCCGTGGGGTAATGAATGATATTTTTCGAGTGAATGCAGAAAATGGTTTCTACACTGGTCGTTGGGGTAGGATGCTTTGGTTTTCGGAAGACTTAGTACCCAGTGTCAGAGCCAGTGCATTCAAAACTCTTTAACTTATTAAACCTTTAACTTAGCACATGTTTAGTTGACATTGATCTTGTCCCGCTTTTGTCGTTTCCTCGGACGCACTTGGTGGTGAGCAGGATCATCACCTCATGGAACTTGAAACGTGAATTGTACATGCAAAAATAGAAATAATACCACAGCACGAAATTCGGCCAGCTTAAAATGCACATTGTCAAATCTTTGCATCCACCCACACTGCCCAGGCACATACGAGGGTTTTTTGAAGTGGTCGGTTTCAAGCATCGCTACAGGCGAGATACACACAAAAGGACGATTTGTTTTGACGTTCAGTATTGCCGTTCGCTTCACGGTAGATTCGATCTGGGAGAATTTACTAATAGTATATTAGAGCAGCAGACTGCACCGAGATCAAGACGCATAATCGGGCGTTAGATCTATAAATTACCGCTTTGAGTCAGTAAGACCGAAGAGAACCGGTGCATCTCGTCACATTCGAAGTTTGAAAGCTTCTGCATTTCGCAACCCGAGTCGACATTTCGAAAGTTATCTGATTTGGACATGTTTCCATTTGAGACTATTGAGTATCCACCGAAAAAGATCCCCTACTCTGAATCCGAAAACGTAACATAGGTAAATGTGTGTGTTGACTTCGTTGGATTGGATTCGAAATTTCGAAGGTATCGAACTTGGCGGAGCTGCAAATTCACCTCAACCCCTTGCAGCTTCTTTGTGTGCGACACTTCACACAACATCTGAAAACGTGGGTAACGATAACGATGGATCGCACGCTTTTCATCATCACCGGCGCTTCGAAAGGTTTTGGTCGCTCAATCTGCCTCACTCTCGCCGAATCCCCGCTGGTTACCTCCCATGCCTCCGATATCATCATCACCGGACGAGATGCTCACGGCCTCGCTGCAACAAAAAGCGCCATCCTGTCCGTCGTTTCTGGAACCAGCCGCAACAGCAGTCAGAATGACCTTACAACCGACGATGCCACGGCAGGATCAGCGACGAAGCACCCTGTTACAGTTGTAGAAAAACGTGTGGATTTCTCGGATCCGAATATGGAGTCCAGCATTGAGGCGGTTTTGAGTGGGGTTCCGGCAGGCGTTACGTATGCAAAGGCGTTTTTGTTCAATAATGCTGGGTCGTTGGGGAAGCTGTCTCGAGTTAGGGAACAGTCAGTGAGTGATATTAAGGCGGCTATAGACTTGAACGTCACGGTGCCACTAGCGTTGACATCGGTGTTTGTGAAGAAATTTGGTTCAGTTTGCAAGAGAACGACGATTGTGAATGTGTCTTCTTTGGCCGCGTAAGTTTCCATGTTGTCGTTCGCACACTGGAGTTACGAGCTCTGTTTCTCACGTTTGTTAATTTCGTTCATGATCCTTCGACGTTTCTCGACTGCTGTATCTCACCTTCCCTCTGTTTTCATTCTCTTTCTTCTTGAAAACCTCAGCGTGGAACCTTTTGATTGCTGGAGCGTGTACTGCGCTGGCAAGGCCGCCCGCGACATTTTCACGCGAACTGTCGCCATCGAAGAATCTCTCATAGAACAAGAAGAGAAGCAGAAATCGCACTCCGAATCTCCGAACGGATGTTCCGAATCGGAACCATCCTCGCCAACCCACGTTCGTCCTCGCGTCACTGTCCTCAACTACGCCCCAGGTCCTCTAGACACGGACATGCAACGTCGCATCCGGACTGAGATGCCGAATGTACCAACAAAGGAGGCCTACGTAACGATGCATAAGGAGGGACAGCTTGTTGATCCAAATGACTCAGCTGGGGTGCTTGTGTCATTGTTGGAAGGAGATGACTTTGTGAACGGGGCCCATGTGGACTATTTCGATGTCAAGGATCAGGTGTGAAGTGCACAGAGGAGTGATCGGTGGTCAAGGTTATGGTGGGTGTCTGTCCGCTGCCATCTTGAAGGACAGGTTTCAAGAACGAGACATGAGTGGAGCGTTGGTGCAGACAACTAAGCTTATATCTATGTGTAAAGTGTAATATATCTATCTTCTAGTCTATACCCATCTATCTTTAAACGGAAATTTTATTATACGAAGTAATTTACCAATGTGTATTGGAATCCAATTTCCTTTTCGCGCTAATTTTTCCCGTCGAGGATCGGACAAGGGTTGGCGGGGGAGGTGGGGGGATGGGGCAGAGATCAAACAGATGCTTTCTTGTTTCTCCCTTAATTTGAGGTTTGAAATCGGAAACTTACGTCTGTATTTTCCTTTTTCGACGTGCTCCCTGGCGGTCTTTTTCCTCCTTCACCTTTGATCGTAAACGCCTCGCCTTGAATGCGCTTCGATCTGATGAGCTGGTCACGTGCCATGACCCTTGAGGCTGTTTGCGAAATGTTGTGGCACTTGTGAACACGCACCCCGTTCTCCTCAACGCACGCACTCTCAACCTCTCATTCCGTTCGGGTTCGACGGCCACGCTCATTTGCGATAGACCACGGGATTAACCGCGACAACAGGAAGCGAATCAAAGAGAAAGCGAGTGGACGGCCACCAAACATCATCTTTGTTCCAATTTCGAAGTGGTTGCTTCGACGACATGGTGAGTTCTTCAACATACCTACCTTGATTCTCTCACACTCTTTGGGACCTATATCGTCATGGTGGGCATAATCTCAGGCTGACAGGCAACTGATGCATCTTCGCACTTTATTTCTTCGTCCCAATCTCTTAGTTTGGGTTCAACTATGACAACGGGTTCGGGCACTCGTATGGAAGTGACCGACAATTTGTGAGTGTCTCAAATAGCTTTCCTTGGCCGACATGCCACTTGACTTCAACGCTTTAGCAAATTAATGGAGACATGGACAGTTTCGCTGACGTTATCACCCTTTCTCAACTACTGGAACGGCTATGGACTATTGGGTGGGTGGGGCTGACGACAGACTGAATACTTCCGTTGCTATTCGGTCGCGATGATGCCGAGGAATGAGCGGCCGGAAGTGAACTTTGGTGGAAAGAGTTGCGTATGCGAGAGCTGGCTTCGGTTTGATTAAGGTTGCTATTTCTTGTGCCTGTGTATCTGACTTGCCTTTGCTCTCTACAACTCACCGGAAAACAAACTGACGACGACGATAGTCATCCTACCGCCGTCAGCATTAGAAAAACTCGGTATGTCCAAGGAAGCCTGTTTGAGTGGTTGCCCCTCACATCCAACTGTGACTTGTTTTGGATTCCGTTGTGACTTTGCGTCCGTTACTTTCTTCTGCAGCAAGCTTGAACATCGTCTACCCCATGCTGTTCGAATTGAGCAATGACAGCACGTCCCGGAGCACACATGCTGGTGTCTTGGAGTTCATAGCCGACGAAGGCAAAGCATATGTTCCTCAATGGGTAAGGATTCCATCCTTTCTGAAGAGCTTTCTGGCTAGGATGCAAACTAACTGAATTCTTTCCGCAATCGTGATATTTGATGAAAAGATGATGCAAACGCTCCTCCTCAACGAAGGCGACATCATTCGCATCAAATCCGTTTCCCTCCAGCTCGGTACCTTTGTCAAAATCCAACCTCAATCCGTAGACTTCCTCGACATCACAGACCCCAAAGCTGTTCTCGAAAATGCCCTCCGGAACTTCTCCACTCTCACCGAAGGGGACATCATCACCATCCAATACAACAAAAAACTCTACGATATTCTGGTGATGGAGACGAAACCCGCGAAAAAAGGAATCTCGATTATCGAGACAGATTTGGAGGTAGATTTTGCACCACCGCTGGGCTACGTGGAACCAACGAGGGGAATACCCATTAAGGGTGATCGTGGTGGGTCCACTGGTCGGGCAACACCGACAGAAATTGGAAGCGTGGGGAGTGTGTCCAGTATTGAAGAACACATGAGGGAGCATGATATGGGGTTTGTGCCGTTCAAGGGGAGTGGGATGAAGCTAAGCGGGAAGGGGACGCCGTCATCACCTGGGAGTGGGGGTGGGAAGTTGGGAGTGGGTACTGGAGGGAAGGGCAAGGGAATTTCGTCGCCGTTGGCTTCAGGACGGTCGGTATCGGCATCAGAGTCGGTGGACAGTATAAACGGGAAGAGCCCAATACCTGCTGCTCTGCATTTACCGCCTGGCAAATTATTCTTTGGTGAGTGTTGAAAGTCGCTCTTCCTTCTTTTCTTTCGTATTTTCGAGCTGGTTTAACTCATCCATTTTCTTCTGCTCTCTCATTAGGTTACCCAACAAAACCGCCGCCATCCAAGCAAGGGAAAGAGAACGGCGATGACGACCAAGGGGTAAGTTTCCGAACCCAACGGTTGCCCGCAACACCTCCCCATCCCCACCTCTAATCTTTTTCCAATTGACTCATGCAATTTCACCATGCAGGGCCCACCGAAATTCCAAGGCCAGGGACAAACGCTTCGTGCGGCACGACGTGGTGGTGGAAGCAGTAGTGGATCTTCGTCGTCGTTGGGGGGTTCATCGTCGAATTTGTGAGTAGTCTCGAAGGGAGGGGGCGGGTACGGGGCTGGTGTGTATTGACATTTAGACATTGGATGGTTGGGTGAAGAGAAGGGAAGTGCCGGACGCAGTTCTCCAGGACCGCGGGGCTTTCGCAGATGGTGCGGTTGCTTGAGAATTTGGATTTTGAAATGTAAATCGAACTGTATCATGAGAAAGCATTGAGCAAGATCTTCGTCGTAACTCGACGCTTAAATTGCCATTTTATTTGAGACAACTTCCACAAAGTAATGCCCTCAAGTTTGTTCGATTTTTGAATAATCCTTAAAAAGGACGATGGGGTTCAACCCGATCTATGATGTGTCAGGCCTAGGAAAAAGGAAGCCCTCACAACCTGCTGGGTCGTCTGAAGACTGAATGAAGATTGGGGTGAAAATTAACCATACGCACAACCTTTAAATGCATATTTCTAACCATCTACATAAAACCAACACTCCCTACCCAAAAAATTTTACGGCCAAATGAAAACAAACAACCAAAAAGAAACAACCAAGAATCCAAAATTTGCATACCCATTCCGACCCATCCCCAACCTCAATCGCCACCCAATGCCTCCAGCATTTCGACCTCCACACGCAAGTCTGACGTTTCCTTCTTCAATGTCTCGATTTGCGCCGCCTGCCTCTCTATGATCTCCATCTTTTCCTTTATGGCTTCCGTGAATTCGTTGATGAGCTCGGTGGCCTGGTTGCGCTGGCCAAGGAGAGTGGCAACCTCCTCACTGTAAGCCACAACTTCCTTTCTCAGCCCCTCCCTTACGAGCTCGTAGCCTTGGCACCTAAGCTCAAACTCCTTCTGTTTCATAACCGCCTCCAAATCTTCCTTCTCCTTCCTCAATTCCTCCAACTGTTTCAACGCCGTCGTCATAGCCTCCTCTTTCGCTGCAATCACCTCCTCTTTCGATGCGATCACCTGATCTTTCTCCTTCATGACCGCGGCATGGTTTTCAACATCCCACTCCCATTGCCTTGTGACTCGGTTCAGAGAGCTTTCGAGTTCAGAGACGGAGGGATGCGTGTTCGACTTTGTCTGAGGCGGTCCTCAAGCTGCGTGGCATCCTTTCGGAAGGTCTCGAGCTCACCCGTCAGTATCTCCACCTGCTGCTGAAGATATGCACCGCTTTTGAGGAGTACTGAGATTGTCTCAGAGCTGTGCTGATTTTTGTCTGTGAGAGCCTTGACCTCTGATTGCAGCATAAGATCGTTGCCTCTATCGATGGCTTCTTGATGGCTTTTTGTTGCTTCGCCGAGTTTGCTGTGAAGTCCGCTAACCTCCATCGAGCGATTTTGGAGCGCGTTCTGAAGCTCCTCAACTGTCTGGTGACGAGCAATCTCCTGTCTAAGAGCGAACTCAACTTGGTGGAGGTGGTCAAGCTCCAACCGGATGCACTCCTTCATCTCAACCCCGTGTTGCTGTGTCGCAGAGGCAAGTACTCTGTTGTTCTCGGTGAGGACGCCGATCTCCATTTTGGCGGTTTCAAGCTGTGCCGTCATAGCTCGCCTCTTCCCTTCCCGTGTGTCTGAGCATAAGATTTAAGTAGCTGGGTGCGAATGAAAGAAAAACTCAGCGCGATCAGTAGATGTTTCTAGAACCCGATACTACGAAGTCGATTTTATCAATCCATAAGAAACATGTTCTCCTCAGCCAAAAGCAACCTGAGTGTCGATGTGTCTGCGGTTATTCGCAACTGGCAATTTGAGCGCCAAATGGTGGCCAGTTCGAATCCATCATATGTCAATGCCCTGAAATAGCGCTGGAGTGCAATCTTACGAACTCTCACAACTGGCATCTCAACGCTAAGCGGTGGCAAGCTCGACCCCCTCAGCAATCACTATGGCGCCAGTGTGGGGAAATCCTCTCTTTGTGAGGACTGGCGTTAATGTTTTCTATGCCTATTCACAACTGGTATCTCACCGCCAATCGGCAGTAAAGTCATATCCCTCAGACGTCATGATCCAGAATCAGTGCCAGGATGTACAATATCCCCAGATTCGCACTGATAGCGACACCAAGTTCAAATTCCTCTGAAATTGAATCCGACTGACTATTGAGACCAAGTTTCTGACTGAAGCCGACCTTGCCACAAATAGTCCACGAAGTCACGGTGCCACACCGGAAACTCCTTTAGACCTGCGGAGAATGTCCATAACCTTCAACAGGTCGCTTTTCAACATTCTTCTATCGGAGGTTATGGACATACATCACAAGAATCAGTTCAAGTATTGCACCGTGACTTGGTTGCGGGCATCCGAAGTGACCATATTGTCCGTGGCCATACAGCAGATAGTAGATGGAAGGGAGTGAGCGACAAAAGCACCAGAAGAGAAAAAGGTTGAAGCGGCCTGATCAAAAGAAGTTTGCGTTAGACAGTTTGGAGTGAGAGCTCTCAGAGAAGTCAACGAACAACACAAGGAGGGCGAGTATCTCATATGTAGAGGACCAAGGCCACTAACGCGGGCGCCGGAGCCAAACCACCGAAGATCATCGAGGGAGACGAATTCGTGAAATAATTGAGTCAAGGTTTTTCTACTGTCAGTCTTCCTTCAGCTTCTTTCAGCGGGGAGAACTCTTCCAATGTTGCACATTGCCCGCAACACCACCTGTGACCAGCGATAATCAGAGACTCTCGCCGGCTTTGACACTACGATCAGTAAGCATTTCCAGCATCATACGCATCATCGTTGCCACTTCTCTTGTGAGATTGTGGGGCAGCCTCTCATGTTGTATATTGAATCTGTGAAATCTGTATTTCGCTAGGGAAGCTGTAAGGGGTATGAGATGATGTTGAACTTGAGGGTTTCGATCACCGTAGCGGGACGACACTATGGTGAGATATCGAACGCTTTCCAGCAGCGTGAACCAAGATAGAAACAGTGTGCCGTTGAATTCTTTTGTTGTCGCCACAAGCGCCACCGCGGGCTAACACTTTGCATTGGCGCTTTTGACCACCATGGACGCCTGGCCATTGCAATATTCATGTCACTCGTCTTCCAATACACATACAATCAACACCCAAATCAAACAACTTGAACGGAAAGTGAGTTTCCACATTGTCCATATTGCTGCGAGACTCTACAATTCATATGACGCTTTCCAAACCCGTTTACAAACGGTGCAAGTTGTATAGCAAGGATGTGCAAGAAAAAGTGTGCAAGATGACCAGTTTAGACGACGAACTCTGGCAGAGTTCGTTTGCTCGCGATCGAAAAGATGTGGAGGTCTGGTTGAGGTTGAGGTTGCATGCACGTCTCCGCAAGAACTCTGGATTCATAACACACTTGAAGTTCAGCAACCCTGTCCCAACTCAGAGTTGAGTCATCATAGGAGTTCTTCAAAGACTTCTGAAACCGTTTGGTATGGTGGCCACTTTGGACAGCACTTTGGAGGCACTTTGTGTCATTCCATTGTCTGCTTGATTGATCTTTGCTTGTTGTTGCAGGTGTGGCGGAATACGTCGTCCTTTTGTGCGAAGGTCTCCACACCCACTTCTTCCTCCACCCTTCCGTGGTTCTGTACTCCACAGCCGGCCCCCCCCTCACAACCCACCTCCTCTGCGTGTCCACTAAAAGCACCACCTCACCATTATACTCAAATGTATAATCATTGGCCCACGAAAGCGCAAAGTTGCATTCATTCAACCTTGGAACAGGTGCCTTGTTGGTTCGATCGAACACTGTGAATCTGGGTGGGACTGGGAGTTCAACGTTTTGGTCGTTGACGAAAGAGACTTTTGCGACAGCGTGATTGCAACGTTCTAGGCGGAGGGTTAGGTTGGGAGCGAGGCGGGCTTCGCCGATGGTGTCGGTGCGGAAGGAGGAGTGTGGCTGCCATTGGCGCTCCACTTGTTTCCTTATGTTTGAAATTTTTTGAGTCTCACCCAAATCTCACCCAAGAACTGAGCGGGATCCTACACCGCGAGAGTAGCCGTGAGAGTTTTGTCGGTCTTTTGTCGATGCCGCAACTCCACAAACAAATAATTCTTCCTCTGTCGCTTTCACAACGTCTATTTACTATAACCAACTGTCCCAAAACAGCGCTTTCACATCGTCTATTTACTATAACCAACTGTCCCAAAACATGCTTATGTACAAAGGCAACCCAGACATCTTCCTCCAATCATACCAAAATTGCAAATACCGCCCCACGCTTTTCCTTTTTTTTATTTCTAGTCTTCCAAAGACGCATTCCATGTTAATTTAAAATCCTTGATCGTATAGCTTGGTTACCACATCTCGATAGAAGTCGGTAGGGTTGAAGGAACTGGTTGGTTTGATGGGGACGCGGTTCCAGACCTAGGATTCGAGTTGTAGGTTTATTGGGAGGACAGGTTAGTTTAGTTTCAGGTTGGTCAAGTGAACAATGAAAGTGGAAAATAAGCGAAGAGGTCTCACATTCGAACGGAGCAGCCAAACTCACCTTCGGTATCAAATCCCAATGATCACACTCCACAACCCCTACCAATTCCCCCCACTTCGCCGACTCTAAACTCACAAGCCCATCGTTAGGCCCCTCCGCCCTTCTAATGATCTGATACGCAAAATGCAAAGGCATGTACACAGGCACATCCGTGACCGCCGCATAGGACGCATAATACACCTGCGGGTCATTGGGTGTGGATGGGTTGAAGACGTCACGGCAGTAGTCGGTGGTGAGGTTGGAGAATGCGGGTGCGTCGAGGAGGTTGAGTACGTTGCGGTAGAGGAAGGAGGTGGTGCGGCGAGCGTATTGGGTGGATTCGATGTGGGTTTGGGTGTCAGTGTGGTGGGGTTGGTTCTGGATGGTCCAGCGGGTTTGAGGTGAGGGTAATGGTTGGTTGGAATTTGAGGCGGCTGCGGCGTCTTTCACTTTTTCCATGACGTCGTTGAAAGATTGTTGGGGTGATTGGGGGTCGTTGGGTTCACGATCGTGGTATCCGACACCAAAAGCATCGCGACACCAGTCCATAAACGGACTTCCCCGGTGAGGGGTCCCGATCGTCGTTAGGGACAGTACTTGAAATTCTTTAGGTTTGAGATGAGTGATGAGGTATCGGCAATCGAGGCCTCCCTGGAAGTTTTTAGAAGATAATACAAGCCAACGTGGTGGACATGAGATTTCAGACTCGGAAATGTACGAAGAAGACTCAGAAAACACCTGCCCACTTTTTCAACTTACCATAGAATGTGCCACCAAATTCACACCACGACCAGCCATGTGGGTCGCCAAAAATCGCTGAAGCTGTTGGGCCCGCGTCTGTACCGACGCAACAGGACTAACTCTTGCGACGTGGATATCGCAATTGTCTTTCCGTAAGGTTTCTGCTATATCGCCCCAGTAACGTATTTGGAGAAATGGGATCGCTTCCCAACCTGTCGTATTCCATCATCAAAACAGCGTAAGGGAAAGAAGACGTGATGAGAAGAGGGATGGAGCGAAAGGCGGGGTCTTCGAAGAAGAACGTACCTAGAACGTCAAATCCAAACAACCCTGTTGATTGTTGGTTTCAACAAAGACACAGAAACAGATCAGTTTCCAAAGGTGTCAAAAAACTGAGAATTGGGACGACGTGGATCTGAACAAAAGAAACAGCGAAGATTGAAAATGTCAACGATAAAAACGACGAAAAACAGCGCCGTTTCCAACACAGGGATGTACTTCTCCAAGAAGCCTTCTCTCACCAATAGGTACTAACCATGACAAAGCACAACCGGTGAACGCGGTGCACGAAACCGCGGACCAAAAATCATCCCAACATGAGCCTTCGACCACGACGCTCTCGAAGGTCCCACACTACTACCCTTGGCGTCGCCTACCGAATGTTTCTGATCCACAATCTCACTTTTCAAGAGGCCACCGTTCCCTTGTCCACCATTACCAAATCCTCCCTCCACAGCAGTCCCTCCTCCTCCACCTCCGCGTGCGAGTGAAAGCGAGGCCATGGTCGCCGCACCGACACTCGCAGCAGTCGACACCACGTCATTAAACGTACTAACAATACTCCCCAACCTCTGTTTTGCTGGTTGAAAATTCACCGCCGGTATCCACCACGATGACGACGAAGAAGATGTGTTGGTTTCTTTTTCTTCCTTTTCGATCCGTGAGGAATGCTGGTCATAACGGCTGTTGTGACGGGCGACTGAGGTGAAGAAGGTGTGGGGATGGTGTGGAGCGGACCCTGTCTTTGTCAGGACGACGGGAGAGAAGGATGTGGATGGTGAGAGGATGGGTAATATTACGAGCGAGATGCGGGTTCGGAGAGTGCATGTTGCTGCGGTCAAGGGCATGAGGTGGAGGTGGACGAAGGTTCTTCTTTCGGTTTCTGTGGGAAAGGCTCGCACGAACTTGGAGATTGGATTGCCGGGGAGTTATTGAGATGAAGCGTGTGCGCGGGAGCAGGAGAGACAACGACTGTGGATGAGGAGGACAGTACCTAAGAGTTGGATGCTCTCGGACGGCGCCTTCGTTCTTTTGGGGTTTTGGGCAGGGTTTGGGGGAAGTCGCTGCGCGCAACGTGTTCGAACGTGGTGAAGTTCGGGTGGTGGTGTCACATGCATGCACACGTGGTTCATTTAGTGGCTGTAAGGTGGTGGACACAAGTCGGTGTTTGAAAAAGACATTGGAAATATAAACAACTTGGAAAACAAAAATGTGAAACTACAGAGATCTGTACAGAGATTGCGACTTCCAAAAAGCAGATATATATAAGCTCATGGATGAATGAGCTAGATTGAGGCATTTCTCTTTCGGATCATCCAAAAATGAGGAAAGAATTCATGATCTCATCAAAACGAAAACAAAAGGGAAAACCAGATTGTTAGGATATTGCTAGAATGGGAGGGCAAAGACATAATTATTGCTTTCTCGGACCATCCTGCTGAGTATAGTGTCTGAGGCGAATAAATAAAGTGTCGGGGACACCCAGAAAAATGAGGGAATAGATCAGCAGAGAGAATGTCCGCCTCTCGAGAAAAAGCGAGATTACAGAACACATTTGCCGTTCATGAGGATTCCATGCGGACACGGTGCCAAACCCAACCGAAACCAGCCCATCTAAATCGCCAGAAATATGAGGAGCGATAGTCCTTCACGCATAAAGAACGCTATGCCGTTTCTCACGTCGCCGCTGCACCCTCCTAGCCCCCAGCGCAATAAACCGACACCAAACATCCATCCCCCCACCTCCACCTCCACCTCCACCATCACACCTAATCATCGCATTACTCTCCAAATCCCTGTCATCTGTTGCCGAAACGCGTTGCCAATTGTATAGTGTGCTTCGTAAGTGAGAGATGTATCGCACAGGGGAGGTTGCGAGTGCTAGGAACATGAGGAGTGGGGATTTGAGCTGGTCTGAGGGGAGGAAGTGTTTTAAGGATGGTGGTGGCGAGGATGAGGGTGGAGGTGAAAGGAAGGCGAACCAGGATGTGGGCGGTTGTGATGGAGGGTGTGTATGAGAGGAAGAAGGAGGTGCGTTTGGAGGGGATTTGGCGGAACAGGGAATTTGATTATGATGTTGGGAAGCAGGCTCTTCAGAGTCCTCGGGACGCGCACGATCGCAAACGGTGGAACCGGAAGAATTCTCAAGCGCGGTTTCGTTCCTTGCAGCAGAAGACCGCCCTATGCCTCCAACTGCAAATGGACACAGTCCTTGCTTTGAATCAGAAACTCTTGTTGGATTGATCATGCTATTGCCCACCCCTTTACTTTGATGATGTGTATGTTGCCTATTGCAGTTCGAAGAGCAGTTGGAAGAGCATGGCACACTGTTTGACGCGAGCGATGATGAGGTGCAATGGTTGCAGTCGTTTGTTTTCGGAGTCGACTTATGAGTGTATGGGTACTTTCTTTGGATGCGTACTTCGCGACCTGATGGACGTAGTGGATGAAAATCGCTGGGATCTGGATGAATTGAAAGATACGGAAAGGAGTACCACAGTCAGTCAGTTCAATACTTTTAGTGTGCAGGAACGTTAATGCGTCGCTTCCCGCTCTGATCCAACGACCGCCGAAAATCAATCGAGGATAAGAATACAGAATGCACAGCTTACCATTCAAAACGCATGATCCCAACATCGATAAGACCACCACAAGCGCTACGCTGGGACTATGGACTTTCATCGCGCCACCACTTTGAAAATCAAAGTCAGTTGTTGATTGCGGTGACACAAATTCAAATTCAAAAACAACGCTTTTGGGGAGAGGTGGGAGAGTCCACAGCTCCCACGATACCACCTGCCCACAGACCGCGAGAAGGCTGGTGGACACTCATCTCTGCTCAGATCAGTGGTCTGTGCCGCCAGCCATTACAAACTATTACCCAGACGATGACCCTTCGCGCCACCCTACGGGACGTTCCCAACCGTCCTTGGCCTTCCGTCATGCTGAATTCATACGGATGAATCACGCCCTGCATCACGCTCACCGTTTCGCACTGCACTGTTGAGCACTTGGGCAGTGGCCTGGCATCCCAACATGTTGACTTCCTTTCAGTTCCTTTCGCTATTTCTTCTCAGAGGTCATAAGTAGCCTTTGATTGACTCAAATCCCCTCAACAATCTCATTCAAAAGCCAGCGAAGTAGCAACTCAACAGCAGGAAAGCCGGACATGATCAAACCCAAATCCATGGACATTAGTACGAACCAAAGCGAGTCTATTGCGAATGCCGCCGAGGAATTCAACTCCAAAATACTGCACTATCAATCTATCATAAGTGTAGATCCCTAGCGACAAATACCCCAGACATCAACACAAACCGCATACCTGCTCGACCGTACAATGTACCTAAAATGCACAGCGGAAACCAAACCGTTAGTTAATCAGTACATAATCAAACATCGTGTCAAGTGCAATAATCCAAAGGCGACCAGTGTTGAACCCTCAGATACCGTTGTAGTCATTTTTTAAGTAGAAGTCCTCATGAAGATCAGGACAGGTTTTGACATCACCGGGAACAACACTTAGAGGGGGAGAGGGGAACGGGGGAGGTAGGGAGAGGGAATGATAGCTTACCTGTCAAATATCCCATGGAGCGTCGGAGAGCGCCTCCGTAGCGTTTGCAGAGGTGACAACAATGTTGACAACAATGCAGAACGGAGGAGTGTCCAAAAAAGAAAACCATGATAAACGTGGCGCAGATGGCCGTGTGGTGGTACCATGTAATACGACGACCTAACCACCACAAACGTGGACAGTTGTCGATGGCGAGCGCCCATGGATCCCACCATCATGACTGAAACAGACGTTCATGGCAGAAATTGCGTGATATTCCCCCTAATGTTCGACAAGAAATCAGAAAGGAAGGTCGAGAATTTCTGATTAGGAAACAGAGAATAATCAATGAGATCCCCACCACATACCGACGAGGATATTTCCCATCAACAGCCCTGCCGGCTGCCGGGTACCAACACAGCATCTCAACGGTACGGTATCCACTGACATTTTAAAGGTGGTTGAGATCACAACCGTTGCACGTCAAATCTAGGTCCAGCACCTGGTCCAGCACCAAGATTCCGTCACAGCTTGAGGTAAAAAATGCAACGTCCATGCTGCCTTGCTGTTGTCTCGATCTATCGCTCCAACACCTCCAGCGTTGCCTGGCCGACAATCTTTGATGAATATGGCGTGACGGTGTTGACTGAGTCTTTGAAACAAAATGTCAATCACAGAGGAACAGCTGATCACCCTGGTGGAGTAAACTCTCTTGCTGCTATCTCGCTCCATCGCTCCAATACCTCCGACGGTGACTGGGTCGAACATGGTCAATAAGTTCGCGTGACGGCGTTGACTGGCTTTTCAGGAAAAGATGTCAACGTCGTCACGAATACCTACCCCCCCATGCCCGAGCCAGTCAAAGTGTGATGGATTGGGATGGGAGTGAACATACGAGTGTGGGTTGTGTAGCAGTTCCGCACGGATTGACGAGGAGATAGCTGATGAAAGAGAGTCGAAGAGAGATAATGGACGGCGAGTGCTCGAGTTCCACTTCAACGTCGCCGACATACACCAATTGAAGTTCCTGGGAACTGAGGCCCTGACTGAAGCCGTTCGAGATGGGTGTGGAAAGACGTGATAGCAACGCGGTGGTTTTGGAGGAACCGCTTTGAATCGCTGGCAGGAGCAGCTCACGAACCAGATGTCCAAAACGCTGGTTGGGAACACTCAAACCTTCCAAACAATGACATGACGCGAGACTGGCGCCCCTCAACACCAACGCTCTCTGACGGCCCACTTTGGACCTGACTTTGGACGCCCCGTGAGCATGTGAGAGTGGCGCAATCCTGACCCCCTTGGGAAAAGCGAACACAAAGGCAAAAAAAAGGAGTCCTCTTGCCCTTGCCTGTCACACCCTCAGTGAGGACTTCAATTCCGGCAGGAAAAAAACAATCTGCCTTTCCAAGAACACCATCAGCAAACACCATGTTGACAAGTGGTCTCTGCAGACAGTCCGCGAGAGTAAGTTCCATAGCAAGGGTGGGAAAGCATGGAGTCTTGGGATTGGCGATGCCGACTTTGGAGGATTTCCAGGAGTTCGACGCGAGAGTTGGGTTCAGTTTGAAGTCTCCCAATGAAGAAGACTTTGGTTCTCACCTTTTTCGAAACTGTTCCATACTCAACCACATAGCTGGTGAACTGCCATGTCCGGCAAACTCGTGTCCGGTCATTGGCCACCTTGGCGGACAGGAAGGTGCACATGTCCAACCTCGAAACCGACAAGCACATCAACTACCAGCGCATTGAGAACAACCTGAAGGTTGTTCGCGACAGGTAGGAAACGAACGGCAAAGCATTCATGAGCAACTCTCATGTGTGTTTGCCTTGCGTCGCAGCTGTTTCGGTTTATTTTCTTGTTCGAGTCGAGTTGCAAGGAGAAAAAGCTAATCGGGCTGTTCTATTCGTGGTCTTTGTGGGGTACAGACTGCAACGGCCTCTCACTCTCTCTGAGAAGATCGTCTACGGTCACTTGGATGACGCTAAGAACCAGGACATCGTGCGTGGAAAGTCCTACCTCAAGCTCCGGCCGGACCGTGTTGCTTGCCAGGATGCCACTGCTCAGGTACGGCTTCGTAGTTGTCGCTGTCTCCTTGATGGATTGCTGAAACCGTGCAATTGTGCCGACGTCTTGAACCCAGTCCATGGTCTAACCCTCGTCATCTCCTTTCGTGCGAATAATCATCCTTGACGCCAAAAAGATGGCTCTGCTTCAGTTCATGTCTGCTGGTCTCCCGACCGTCGCTGTCCCCACCACTGTCCACTGCGACCACTTGATCGAAGCCCAAGTTGGTGGTGAGAAGGATTTGGCCCGTGCAAATGATCTTAACAAGGAGGTATACGATTTCCTTGCCACTTCCTCCGCCAAATACGGCATTGGCTTCTGGAAGCCTGGGTCCGGTATCATTCACCAGATCATCCTTGAAAACTACGCTTTCCCTGGTGGTCTTATGATCGGTACCGACTCGCACACCCCGAACGCTGGTGGTCTTGGTATGGTCGCTATCGGTGTTGGTGGTGCTGACGCCGTCGACGTTATGGCCGACATCCCCTGGGAATTGAAGTGCCCCAAGGTTATTGGTGTCAAGCTCACTGGTAAACTTAACGGCTGGACCTCCGCGAAAGGTAAGCTCAAAATAGTTCCAGTACGGAAGTTCTGAGCGAAGTGACTCCGGGCGAGGAAAATTTCTGACCCTGCACATGATGCTTCATCTAGATGTTATCCTGAAGGTCGCTGGTATCCTCACCGTCAAGGGTGGTACTGGTGCCATCGTTGAGTACTTCGGTCCTGGTGTCGAATCGCTCTCCTGCACTGGTATGGCGACCATTTGTAACATGGGTGCTGAAATCGGTGCCACCACCAGTTTGTTCCCGTACAACAAGAGGATGTCCGACTACCTCAAGGCCACCAAACGTCCGTACATTGCTGAATGGGCCGATGCCTTCCGCCACAACCTTGTTGCCGATGAACGCGCCGAGTATGTATTGTGTCTTGGAATGTGATGACAACAGCTTCCTTTCTTGAGTTCGGATCCTCATCATCCCCTTTTTGGTTGAACAGATACGACCAGCTCATTGAGATCGATCTCTCGACTCTTGAGCCCCACGTCAACGGTCCCTTCACCCCCGACTTGGCTACCCCCATCAGCCAGTTCAAGGACGCCGTCGTCAAGAACAACTGGCCCGCTGACTTGAAGGTTTGTAACTTTGAAAATGATCTTGAAATTCTCTCAATATTTCTCACTTTGCATATTTTGCATGATGGCATTTGATCTGACACTCCTCTCGCTCACGCCTCCAGGTCGGTCTCATTGGGTCTTGCACCAACTCCTCCTACGAAGACATGTCCCGCTCTGCCTCCCTTGCCCAACAAGCTTTGGACGCTGGCATCCAGGCCAAGGCCAAGTTTGTCGTCACCCCCGGCTCAGAACAGATCCGTGCCACCATCGAGCGTGACGGTCAGATGGAAGTCTTCGAAAAGATCGGTGGTACCGTCTTGGGTAAGTTTGCATTATTTCCGGCTGGCTAGTTCCGTGTGGTTGTCGTGATTCTCAATTTAACCTGATATACTCGTTTCTCGACGCAGCCAACGCCTGTGGTCCTTGCATTGGTCAGTGGGATCGTCAGGACGTTAAGAAGGGCGAAAAGAACTCCATCGTCACCTCCTACAACCGTAACTTCACCGGCCGTAACGACTCCAACCCCGCCACCCACGCTTTCGTCACCAGCCCCGAACTCGTCACCGCGATGATCTTCGCTGGTGACCTCCGCTTCAACCCCGTCACCGACACTCTTAAGACGCCCTCGGGCAAGGAGTTCAAGTTCAAGCCTCCCTTCGGAGAGGACCTTCCCGCCAAGGGTTACGACCCCGGCCAGAACACCTACCAGCCCCCGCCGGGCGACCGGTCCTCCGTCCAGGTCGCTGTTGACCCCGCATCCAACCGCCTTCAGCTCTTGTCTCCCTTCGCTGCATGGAACGGCAAGGACCCGAAGGAGATCCATATCTTGATCAAGGTCAAGGGCAAGTGCACAACTGACCACATCTCCATGGCCGGTCCCTGGTTGAAGTACCGTGGTCACTTGGACAACATCTCCAACAACATGCTTATCGGTGCCATCAACAGCGAGAACGGCAAGGCCAACTCGGTGAAGAACCCGTTGACCGGGGAATTCGAGGCTGTGCCGAAGACCGCCCGCGACTTGAAGGCTGCTGGTATGCCGTGGGTTGTCATTGGTGACGAGAACTACGGTGAGGGTTCGTCCCGGGAGCACGCTGCTTTGGAAGTCCGTCACTTGGGTGGTTTCGCCGTTGTCGTCAAGAGTTTCGCTCGTATTCACGGTAAGGCTGGAAGTGATTGCTATCGTACATCTTTGAAGTTTCTCGTGATCTTTCGTCCATACTAAATTACAGTCGTTCCTTCTGTTGTATGCAGAAACCAATTTGAAGAAGCAGGGTATGCTCCCCCTCACCTTCGACAACCCCGCCGACTACGACAAGATTGAGCCGTCCGACAAGGTTTCTATCATTGGTCTTGAGAACGACGGTTTCAAGCCCGGCAAGCCGCTCACCCTCCGCCTCCACAAGAAGAGCGGTTCCACCGTTGACATCAAGGTAATTAGGATATGAGTCCTATTCATCGTTGGTTTTGAGCAACGGTCTTGCGTGTTTCGACAGCGGTATTCTGTAATCGTGCAGATTGACTTACCTCCCCTCTTTTCTGCTTTCAGGTCAACCACACCTTCAACGAAGGCCAGATCGCTTGGTTCAAGGCTGGTTCCGCCCTCAACTTGATGGCCCAGGGTGCCAAGAACTAAGCGATTTCACACCACCACCTCCATTCCGATCTATGACATACCCCTCCCC
>JADGJF010000335.1:0-23431 GCA_027596845.1 Quaeritorhiza haematococci | reverse complement strand
GTTTCCAGTCTCTAATTGCGATAACCAACATCTTTCAAAAACCTCCGGTGGAAAAACGTTGCAAAGGTCTGCGAAAATCAATAATCTGGCTGGATAAAAGTCGGCTTTCTTCAACGACTTGCAATGTTCAGACATGCTCGTTTGGCCAATGAGGATGAAAATCCTCTGCTATTCATATACCGTGGCTATTCATATACCGTAATTCATACACCGTGACGACTCATCACCAAACTAACTCGCTGAAATCTATTTCAAATGTTGAGGCTGCGGTAACCGGCTGATATTTTTGGATTAGCATGGAAAAACAACGGACTCAATCAGCTTCAGATCCGTTGAAAGAACACGCCGGAAGACACCCGACCCCGCGAATCAATGAATCCAGAGTATGTAAACAAAACGAATAATGTGACCCATGGATAAGATTTTTTACATGATGGAATCGAAATTTTCGATGGTTCTACATATACGCGATAACAGGCAAATCACTCGGGTGGTCAACCAAACGTCTGTCAACTTCCAATATACTTTGGAGGTATTGACTGGACCACCCGCAGCTAATCCGTCTTCCAAAATGTTCTATGATATAATCAAAACAAGACCTGGGGATCGCCGATTATTCATCCGGCTATAGGGGAACGTTCAAAGAACACAAAGAGCCGAAGAGAAAAGAACTAGACTAGAAAGTCCGTAGATAGAAGAAAGAAAAGAATTCCATTAAAAACGTGACCGTGTCGTTGTAATTCTATCCCAGTATCAGGAAGCTAAACCACCCTGTGTTGAGCATTTTCAGCGAGACAGAACCAAACCACCGACGTCAATTTACTACCATGGCAACAACAGACCGTATTCCGTTTGCGGGTTTCACAGAGTGTGAATGGAAATCGATTCACACTGCTGCTATGGTTTCCATCGTCCTGAGGTGAGTTGTGGTGGTTCACTCTGTTGGTAGTCCGACACCCGACATCACGCCGGAGAGCGACCTCTGGATCCAGGCGCAGCGACAAGTCTAATAACAGTTTTCTACGTGCAGCTGGATAGGAGAACTCTACGTCTTCGGGAAAGTTTTGTTCACTTGGCTGGAAGATCGGAGAACTCGTCAGACCCGGCTCAAGTAAGTACCAAAAACTGATAATACTAGTGTCGATGATAGTCCTCTTCTGATGTAATGTTGCAATCAGGATGAAGCACTACCTCGCGCTCAATTTAGCGATCGCGGATTTCTTGTTCAATGTGCCGCGTAAGTTCTCCAATCCTTTCGAGTCCCGTTTTTGATTCGGATCTTGCAACGTACGCATCTCACGATTGATGGTGTTTATCCAGACGCTGCGGACCACATATGGAGTATAAGAAATGGTTTCGTGTTGAATGATATGACGAGTTGCCGAGTTGTTGGGTAAGTTGGTTTTGCCATCGGCTTCGGTCGCAAGAGACACACGCAATTGGTAACCGTTTCCACTACTGAATTGTTTTGGGCAGGTTCTTCACTGCGTATGGACTTCAATCTATTCAGGTACGAGCGAGGAGCGCGACACGGTCTTTTTGTTTGAAAGGCAGCTCGAACACCTGACCCAACAAACACCTAAAGAAGAAATTTCTCCACTCATCAATTCAACTCTACTTCAATCTATTCAGGCCTGGGCCATGGTTATCGCTGCGTACACCGCGAGTTTGATTCTGTAAGTAGCATTCGTACTTGCACACATTACGGAGACGAAATTTAAATAATCGGTAAGATACTGAGGGGATTGATGGCTAATGTGTTGATCCTTTTCTACGAGCAGGTTTCAATACGAGATTCCGGCCGGCCGTTTCGCATGGCGGATTCTCCTTGTTGGATGGGGTGTTCCCCTTATCTATGTCCTGATTCCTATCAGACTGTATGGTGCCTCCGCCGACGATTTGTACTGCTACTTCGTCGGTCGCGAAACGAACCTTTACTTCAAGGTAACCCCTCCTTTTACTGTCTCTTTCTTGTTCAAGTGCGTATGAAAATTGATAGCAATGACGGATTTTCTTTCTTTTCAGGCTATGGGTCTCTTCGTGGGGTGGTTCTTCACCAGCACCTGCTACGTCGCCATCATTATCAAAATCCTGTCTCACGCCTCAACCTACAAGAGAATGAGCAGCTTCCGGCAATCCCTCACAGCCACGGTCACCGGAAACAACACTGTTTCTGGTTCAAACACCAACTCCGTCAACGGATCTGCGCCGTCGACTTTGAAACGTCCGGGAGCGGGAGCTTCTGATCTAAAAAAACCCACGATCAACACCCAAACCAAACAGGAAAAGCTTTTCTATAAAGCCAGCGCTACTCTCTTCCTGACGTGTGCGGTTTATATCTTTACGTGGTTAGGAGCTGCGACAGCCGCTTTGTCGTTCTTTACTACAGGGTATGTGAAGTGACAGTTGATGGTGATTCATGCGTTTTTCCTTCTTGGGAATTACGCGGTTTGAAGGGGTACGACGCAAGACGTTACAGGTGCTCTAACGTAAAACACATTCCCACTTCAAATTCACTCTCGATCCGCAACCTCAACCCGCCCTTCAAGGCGTGTACCAAGTGATGTGTTCATTTGGGACGTCGTTACTTCAAACCTTGGTGGGGCAACAAATGGTAGGAACGCGTTGAGGATTGACTATCTTGGTTATTCATTCATTCAAATCAAGCGGAACTGACCGAAGATATTGCCTTCAGGTATTGCTTTCTGGTACATGTGCCGAAAATTTCAGCAATCCGAATCCACGCCCCGCGCTGCGAACTTCGCGTGAAACATCTGCACAACCAGGATTCGGACGACGTTGATTCAAGGTTCCATGAGTTTATACGTCATCCAAACGTGGCACCTGTAACGCCTCAGAGTCTCTTGGTTGGAGAAGGCGAAATTTCATTTATCTTCCATCAACGTCTTAGGTACATATCTTTTGTACGTGAGACGCAGACAACCAGAAATTAAATGATACCCATTTTGTTTTAGTATCTGTCCTGTTTCTTCTCCAGCTATCAGTAGTTTATCCTGGAGCAATTGACATCTTTCTCGGTTCATCAACTCAGTTTTACGTTTCTTTTTTTTTTCCTTGATGTGAAATGGTGAAATGAACTTTGTTTGTTCGTCATCAGGGTATGTTGCAATTTGGAAAAATGCCTTGATATCTAAAATGCGGGATCCGAATGTTCCATTGGTTGGCCTCCGACACCAAAATCACTCACTATCCATTCATGACAAACTTGTTTGTTTGAATGAGAAAGGGGACAATGTTCATTATTCACCAAAAAATATGCTCTGCGTGGGAAAAAGGATGAGCAATAACGACACAGAGGCGACTCTTCTCAAGTGCTTAAGGAGGCGTGTAGAGTTTTAGGAGGAAAGCAATTCTGCGTTCAACTTTTTCCATCTCGACATTCACGGGAAGGTGGGTGGGTGAATTCCAACAGCTTCAAGTCTGAATAGTTTTGCACAACGTTTTGCACAACGAGTCTGTTCGCACGCAGATACATTCCGATTCATCCAGACTGTCCACACATGATTGGACACAAGCCCGCTTGCTGATGGGGACGATTCCAGCATGTGTGTGCTGGCGAGCCAAACGTCACCTCACGCACATCACATGATTTGAAATGTGAATGATTCCAATAAACAAATCAGGTTGGTTTTTCTGATTGAGGTCTTCATCGCGAAAACATCGCGAATGACAGTTCAATCATCGAGCGATTATAATTAGTTGCAAGATGTCATTTTCCAGGAAGCGGTGTCCATGATGGAAGCACATGGGGTGAAGAGAACAAATGATCACAGAGAAAAGATGGAGACAGAGGAGGAGGGTCTAGAATGTTTGGACAACAAATATTTTGGCGATCTAGCAACTTAAAGGATCTCAACAAAAAAAATACCAACGTTTTCGTTTTCGCGAATTCACTCTCTTAAGTATTCGGAGCTCGCGACCTTCTTATGCACAAAGCTATCTTGGAGATTCGGAAAATAGAGTGCAGCCTCTTGTTGGTGTTATTTGATAATGGCTTCGACTTTTGTTCAACGGAATTGTATTCAATCGCTTTAAAAACTGCTAGAACGCCTGGCAGAATGCGCTGACTTGGAATTTCGGGCGCACTGGATTTGTACTATATTTCCAAACAATCGGATGCAAATCAGTGCTGATCCTTGATTTTCTGGTCGGTCCCAGTGGGTTAGAGATATGACCACGATATTTATATGATTGGACGTGCATGAAATCTGAATGAATGGGCACGGGTGCAACGTTTGCGGTTTTGGGTGGATATGTTCCATTGACCTTCCATTCTTTTCCAAAGGCACATTGTCTTCTTCTGTGACTGGAAATTCGGATGGCAACGACCGAACGTATTCCGTATGCAGGTTTCACTCCTGAGGGATGGCGCTCCATTCATGCTTGCGCCCTAGGCGGCATCGTCGCCAGGTGAGAGTCCGTCCAGTAGGGCCCAGTTGGGCCAAAGTGAGCCGGGTCTCTTTCTAACGCCGATGATCACGTGTCCCTCAAATCAGCTGGGTTGGAGAGCTGTACGTTTTTGGGAAAGTGTTCTCCATTTGGGCCGAACACCGGAGAACTCGTTCAAATCGACTCAAGTAAGAATTCGAACGCTCGAAATCGTATCGGGTTGTCAGATCTGTATTCGGTCACTGATGCTCATCCAATTTCACAAATACCTGACTAGCTAGAATGAAGCATTACCTTGGTCTCAACTTATCGATAGCCGACTTTTTGTTCAATGTGCCCCGTAAGTTATTCCCTGAAACCGCCATATTTTGCGTTTTCCTAACATATACGGACGGAACTTGATAAAAGCTTTTATCTTGTCTATTCCAGACGCCGCGGATCACATTTGGAGTTTACGGAACGGGTACGTATTGAATGACATGACAGCCTGTCGAGTTGTTGGGTAAGCTGTTCTTGCCATCGACTTCGGTCGCAAGGGACGCACGCAATTGGTAACCGTTTCCCTTTCTCAATCGTTTTTTGGCAGGTTCTTCACTGCATACGGACTCCAGGTACGAGCGAGGAGCGCGACGCGGTCTTTTTGTTTTGAAAGGCAGCTCGAAAACCTTGTTGGCCCAATTCCTCCACGCATCAATTTCTCCCTCCCTCTACTTCAGTCTATTCAGGCCTGGGCTATGGTTATCGCTGCGTACACCGCGAGTTTGATTCTGTAAGCAATGGCCTTTCTCGCTGCAAGCAGTGAATATCGCGCGTCGAAGTTGACTAAAAAGTATTTTCTGTTTGAAGCTTCCACTATGAAGTTCCGGCTGGTCGTTTCGGTTGTATTCTCCTTGTCGGATGGGGCGCTCCTCTCATATATGTTTTGATTCCTATCAGACTCTACGGTGCGTCAGACACAGATTTGTACTGCTACTTCGTCGGTCGCGAAACAAACCTTTACTTCAAGGTGTGATATCTTTCCCGTTTCTGAGTTGTTGTTTTTTGTTGAATCGAAGTCTCGAGTTCAATAATAGTGATCGAAATCTTTCACAGGCGATGGGCCTCTTCGTGGGCTGGTTCTTCACTAGCGCCTGCTATGTGGCCATTATCATCAAAATCTTCAGTCACGAGACCTACAGGAAAATAGCACACTGGCGTAGCACCCTTAGCATGCGGTTCCAACTGTCAAAATCCTAGACTACTCGAGCCAAAAACAGGCAGATGCGAAGAAATTAGCGGTTGGCGATCAGGCAACGCATGAGACGTTTTTTTACAAAGCGAGCGCACATTTATTCCTTACACTCATCATTTACATCATCACGTGGCTTGGAGCGGCGACTGCCGCTTTGTCGTTCTTCATCACGGGCACCGTGAGCAGTAATATTTTCATTTGGGATGTCATCACGTCCAACCTCGGTGGGCTTTAGAATGGTAAGTATTGTCGTCGCGCAATTTCAGACTCAACGTCCCAGTTGGAAAGTTTGGCGCTGAACGTAGAAACTTGGAATGATGGATCTTGCGATTGCGTTCTGCTAGGCATCGCCTTCTGCTACATGTGTCGGAAACGAAGGAATGCGAGCGGCGCGCCTCCAGTGACTCGGGCTTGATTTAGTGAATGCAATGCCTGATCATGCGTTTCGTTTAATTTGTTTTTGACGGATCATGTCATCTCTGAACTCCAGCCGCCGAATAGTCCTGGGAGTTGAGGATATTTTAACCCATAGAGACACCAACTACCTAACTCCATCTCGCATTTCCACTGTCCAGACTCCAGAAGGCACATACAAACCACTACCAGTATCATGGCATCTACGGTGTCAGTTGCACTCACCGCCGCTCGAAGCAGCTAACCAAATCCGGTGGTTTTTGTGTCGGCGTTCTATCCAGTTCCAGCATACAGGCGGTGATAACTGACTGGTTGCTGGCTATTCATACGGCGACTCCATGAATGTGAGGTTGTGGAGCAAAAGAATCCGATGTTCTTGAGCAAGACAGCGTGAATACACTGTATAACAAATTGGAAGAAAGTAAACGCATGCCAGCTTCGACGCTTTGACTGTATATATGTCCGTCGTTCCCGGCTCCAGACCCTGCCAAACCTATTTACTGTAATTAAAGCTCCGTGTCTGTGTCCTGCTTCTTAGGTGGGATCCTTTGTGCATCACTACAACGAGCATTCGCACTATTCAGAGCAGTACCATTTCTGACATGAAGCGAAAAAGACCATGGTTTCCCTTTACCTGCCTCAGTTTTCGCCTCAGTTTCGTTTTTTCGCCTCTCTCAGCCTGTTCTTCACCCAGATATTGTGTAACCTTAGACTTAAAAAAACATGGAACCAACAATCACCCCCAAAGAGACAGAAGACAACTTCGAGCAGCAACGAGAAGAATGCCTCGCTCTAGCATCCATTTATGGCGATGATTTCCTCCAACTCGACGACACCACCATCTGCATCACCTTCCATCCTTCCCCGGGTTCAATCTCACTGACCGTTTACCTTCCCGCAACCTATCCATCAGCCAGTTCTCCGCTGTATGAGATCACAACGTCGTGGCCGTTACCAAGTGACTCGGCTCGAGAAAAGATTGATACGGCTTTTGAGGAAATTGCGGCAGATTATGCGGGGCAGGTACTTTTGTTTGCGTGGGCGGAGTGGTTACGAGAGTTTGTGGAAGAGGAATATGGAACTGGAGTGCAGACGGGGGATGTATTGGACGAATCCGAGACAACTGGTGGAGAGGAATCGGTTGTTGAAACCACTGGCGTCGGTCAGGAAGCTGTGCCAGACATGTCGGAGCTTCCTGTTCAGGAGATAATTCAGCGGCAACGTGCTCCGGACTGCCCTACGATTCACACCTCGTGTGAACCGATCGTGGATCGCAAAAGCGTTTTTGTTGCGCACTGCGCTACAGTGAAAACGGTGAACGACGTGAAGAAAGTTATGGACGTTCTGTTGAGCGACAAGAAGATTGGTGAGTGTGAACCTTTCGTGTCTTGTTTGCGCTAAACCGGGGCAGAAACCGGGGGTTAATGTGTTTGGTCAAAGAAGTCGGTGCTGTCGTGAAATAAACTCCTCTAAACCTACATTCTCGAACAATCAGCCCGAGCAACGCATAACATCAGCGCCTACCGCATAGTTGAACCCACCACGGGCGTCATTCGTCAAGACTGCGACGACGACGGCGAAACAGCTGCAGGGTCCCGGCTATTACACCTCCTCCAATTGACCAAGGCAACAAATGTGTTGATAGTGGTGACTAGATGGTATGGTGGAATACACCTGGGGCCCGCAAGGTTCAAGCACATAAATAATGTCGCTCGGCAGCTTTTGGAGGAACATAGGTATGTGACCCCATCGTCGGGGATGGGAGGGTCAACTGTTGGGGCAACATCCGCGGGGAAGAAGAAGCGATGACAAATTTTTGATTCGACGGAAAACAAGCGCGTTGCAGCACTGTGGAAATGCCTGTGTGTTCTCACTGATTCACAGAGACTGTGTGCATTTCTGCATGGGGCAGATCGATCGCAACTAACACACTGTGACAAAATACACAAGCATCAGCAAAGTACTCTTGTGGATCGAAGTGTCGTTGAATGAACCAGAATGACCAAAGGGAAGGGAGTCACGAAGAGCCAGCACACTTCCATCGTACCAACCGTGTCGTCTCACCTTCCAATTCCCCGTGAAGTAGAGAGTAAGTTTAATCATAGAAGTAGACCACCTTGAACAAAAGTCCATCTACTATGTACTGTTAGGCTAATTCAAACCCCCCAGTCAAACGTAGGTCATCCCTCGTTTCTTGATGCAATTTTCCGTTTATGTTGGCTTGGAATCGGCTTGGAAAAAAATCAACTTCGCCGCTGTGTCCCGGGTTTGCAATCAACTTGTCGCTGTTAATCCTCGACAGCATGTGATGCATGCAGGTCAAGACGGTTGATTCCAGTATCCACGTCTTTTCAATCGGTCACCGCCGGAAAAGGGAGTCCCATTTGAGACCCATTTCCAATCCATGGGCAATGTGATAAAGCCGTGCATCAACAATGAACCCCTTCTTTTCGAAATCTGTTTTTCGTACGATTTATGATGTTAGGAGACTTAGTCATGCAGTGCCACACGGAAACCCGAATTCCCACAAACACCCTCGTGCTCCGCAGCCTGTTGCTCGCATCTCCTGACTTCAGTCTCTATCTTACCTCCAAGTACGTCGATAAATGTCCTCAGGGGCACCATATGTTTCTCGATGAATTCCCCATCATCAGGTTCTGGAATAGATCCGTGATTTCTTGGATCATCCAAGTCGACCTATGAGATTGCACCGCGTTTCCGAACCAGAAAGGAAACAGACCTGGATCAGAAAACACTCCAGGAAACAGAGATAGAAAGAAATTTTCGAACAAATAGGGAGTGACTTTACCTCTATTGTGACCTTTGAGCATAAGCAGAAACAGATACACCGAAAATCAGAATATCAATCGTGACTTCATATGTCCCAAGGTGTTTTCTGTATTTAAATAATTTCGAACTTTAAAAGTCGTCACTATACTTACCAGCTTCATGTTCGCATTCGTCAGTCCCGGGTCGTTAAGCATTAAACTCGAAGTCCGAAGGACTTTGCCAACGTAACCTGTCTCCTCCTTTTCCGATGGCACCGATCCGGTATCCCAACACATCGGAATTGTCCCAACACATCGACGGAAAGCCAGAAGATAGAAACAGAATGAGCTTGGTGCAGGAAAACAGTAACATGCGTAATAATAGCCAATAGGGCTGGAGATGAGAATGATCTGCACTCACTCTGAGCTCGCGATGTGCAGCATCTTCTGCGGTTTCATTCGCGTCTATCAGCCCTGAAAAACGATAGGAACGCAAGCATCGCCAAGAAGAGGTATGTCAATGGCGATAAGACGATCAACCCGCTTGTTTGTTCTTTCGGAAACAAAGCAGGAGTGTAAATCCTAACCAAACAACATCCAACGAACCGGCGGGGAGCTCTACGACCGTCCGTCCTGCGGGTGGTCTGTATTGTGTGATGATGAGAGTTTGCGGCTCGCTTGAAGGGTCGGATGAGCGGACCATTATTGGGAGGATGGCAACGGCTATTGAAATGGAATAATTCAGGAAACCAGTGACTGAGGGAAAAATCACAAGAACTGCGACTTCTTCAATGCAGCGTAATCTTGAAGGTAACTTGGCGGAAAGTGTATCAGATTTCTAACAAACAGATGTTTACTTACCATCGCAATCACGTTGTCTCGTCGTTCGCTCCGCAGACTCCCATATCTACACAAAAATGTACCATGAGGCAAAGATGCGCCAAGTTCTCCTTTAGGCCAAGTTTCGCTTGTTCAATTATCATCAATTACAACAAACACACGCATCCAACGGCACCGGACGGTCCTCCCTGTTCCTGAACAACAGAGCTCAACTTCTTTTTTCCAGAAGCCAATCCTTCGCCGTGGTACTTTCAGGCGCCGTTTACACTGCAAATCCTGAAAAAGTCATATGTCCGATTATTTACCCTTTCTTTCCCAGCTTGGTCTTTGTACACTATCTTTTGCAGCTTAATCCAGCGTGCCTCCTCATTCGGCATCAGAACCTTGCTGATGATTGTGGGTGTTTGCTGTTGGGCCATTCTTCGGTTTTTTGAGGGGAAATTCAGCAGCTTTCCCCGGTCTCTGATGGTAATGGATTACTGTTGATTGACTTGACGGTTGGATGGTGGGTGGCGGGTTGTCTTCTTCGACCTCAGTCGCCTCACTCACCAAACTCGCTACCTTGCTCATGTATACAGATGTTACACAGCCTAACAACTCCCTAGAAACTCCTTCACTCATCCTCCTTTGTCTACAACTTGGAAATGTGGTGGCCTTTCTCCATTTTCTCCTCATCACCCGCAGAAGTTCCGAAGAAGAAGATCTGCTACAACCTCGAAGGGTTTGCGAAATGCGGCTATCTCGCCAACGCTTTCAAGTTGACCGAAACGATCAAGCGAACCTTGCACGATGAGGGCGACAAGCAAGAGTTGAGCGTCAACTTTAGGGCGGTCCCGAAAGAGGAATGGAAACCGAGGCTCGAGGAATTGAAAAAGGTAGTCGCTTCATTCATTGTGAAGGATATGTGAGCAAGCGCTGACAAGGATGGTTTCCCTATTTGTGCATTGTGTTTGTTCAACTTTCTGTTCCTGAAGTCTGTGAAAAACGTCGACCCGAACCATACCACTTCACCGTTCATCTACGAAGGATGTACGGAGGCGGAGTACAGGTGAACAAATACAAACACCCATAGCATACACGTGCTGCTTCAGTGCGAATTCCTCCCAACGATCTACTGATCAGCACTTTGAATTGAGTGGGCCGTTCACGGTGTCCCGACCAGACTTGCAAGCACCTGTTAACCACTCTTCTTCGGTTCCAGCTTTATCGGCGGTTACGACAGCTTCTTCAAGCTCGCCAGAGAGAGGCATAGTCCATCCAAGTGAAAGGAGGGCCGGTTATGCGGGGGATAGCCACGCAATGCGGGAAGTCGGGCAGCGAGATAGCAGTGTCGAGAAAAGCCGCAGAATGGAGGCGGAGGCCATGTGCGTGGTATGGCCGGACTGATAGACAGGACGGAACTCGTTTCGGCAATGTGGATTCTGAACTTCAACATCCGCAAAACATCACAAAAAAGTCCGACCGCCGTGGGAAAAACGTGTATCCAGCTTCTTGGCTTGCTCGAGCAAATTCTTTCTCGCATTGGCATCCATCCGCCGCGAACCGACGACGTCCATATCACGGTCGAATCGTCTCTTGCTCGGATCGTCCTGCTCGTACTTCTTTGTGGCAACATACTCGGTAACATGCTCGTCCAAAAGGGACTTGCCGCGGTGTTTTTCCTGTAATGAACGGGTTTGAGGCAGATAAGGAAGAACGATAATTCAATTTAATTTAGTCAACTTGGAATCGTTTTTTCATTTTTCATTACCTTCGAACCAAAGATAATACAACAAAGCAAACGAAGATTGTAAGAAAAATGTTCCTTGTCGACCTACATTATACTTAGAGATGTAGTCAGCCACGAGTTGTTCGTCTTTGCTCTGAATCCTTGGTGTGTCGGGTTCTTTCCGTTTCTGCCATATTTATGAGCAGGGTATTAACTTATCAATCCGCAAGAGCAAAACAAAGTGTCCAGAGAAACACAAAGTCAAAAAATAGGGGCGTACCTTTCCATCCGGTCCAGCTCCGCCCTTTTTCTTCGCCTTCTCGTCGGGTGTGTCCGTCCAGGCTGATCTATCTACATTCGGATCGATTGTCCTCTTGCTGAAAGTACGCGATTTCATCTCCATACCCGGTTCTTGAAAAGGATTAGTTGTTAAAGGTTGGTGAGTGAACCGGGTTACGATAAATGATCGGAAACGGAAAAACCGGTGTGAAACTTACGGACGCCCTTTTTGATCTCAGGAGGCAGCAGCATCCATTCTCCACGTTCCAATTTTGCCTTCTTTTCTCCACTAGAGGACTCATCATCGTCATCAGACCGTGTTTCGCCCCTTGCTCGGGCGTCAATTTCGGCCAGTTTCCGCCTCCATTCCTCCTCCTCGTCCTTTTGCCGCGGAAGAAGTGTCAATAAGCGGTTAGAAGATTTAGAATCAAGCCCTTACTCTCACTTTAGACGAAAAGAGAACGGAAATGGCAAGGCACTTCACTTCGGTCAGAAAACTACCAACATTGTCTCCGTTTTGCTGCTGTGCTGGCAAAATCGGTCCGAATTCACCCTCATCCTCGTCTTCCGTGATGCGGTACCGCAAATGTGGTGGAAGTTGAGGACCAACTCTATCCCTTTTCTTTGCCGGAGTTGGTGGAGAGGGCCGTGACGGACCTGGTGCGTGGGTGTCAGATTTCCGGAAGCCTGGAGGCAAAGCCGGACCGATATCTACGCCCGTAGATCCATTCTCTGCGTCGTCATCAAGACTACTGGGTCTGTTGAAACCAGGCGGGAGTGACGGACCAATTGAAGGTGCGTGCCCAATGCAATCGTCATCACTGACGCTTTTTCCGTTTTTCGGTTTATTATTTGAGCCAAATCCTGATGGAAGCACGGGGCCAATGCCGGCTCCTTGTTTATGACGTTCGTCTTCGTCGCTACTTCCTGACGCATTTCTGGCACCAAAACCTGGTGGGAGTGAGGGTCCAATTTCGCGGCGACTTGACATGATGTGCACTACTGTTGTACTAGGTGTGACACGTTTCAGAGGTCCCAATTCGAGAGATGGCAACGTCAGCAACACAGAAGCTCAGTCGGGAGGACTTCAAAAGACAGAAGGCTATTGAGGAGCAGCGTAAAGCGTAAGTCACCCATGGCGAACTTTCTTAAATTGTTTGTTGTGGTGGGAGTTTGGCGATGCAGACGTAAAGAACCAGACTTCTGTTGGTACTGACTGTAACGTCTTTTGGTCAATTTCTGTCCTCAGTGGTACTCTTCCCGCCGAAGTCGATCCGGAGACAGGTCGCGATATCAACCCGCATATCCCCCACTACATTGCTTCGGCACCATGGTATCTCGATATTGGACACCCCACGCTCAAGCATCAAAGGGTCAAGGAGGACAATCAGGGGGCCATAGGGGACTGGTATGCCAGGGGGACGCGAGCGGGCCCGGCGGCCAAGAAATATAGGAAAGGAGCATGTGAAAATTGGTATGTATGTGCTATGTATCAGCTAGGTTTCGTTTCTTGACGACAGCACGCAAATGAACGGTTCTAAACCTACTCATTTCTTGATTCTGATAAACAGCGGCTCTATGACGCACAAGGCCAAGGACTGTATGGATCGACCACGAAAAGTGGGTGCGAAGCATTCCAATAAAGACATACAGGCGGATGAGGTCTTATCGTCGGTCGAGCTCGGATTCGAGGCGAAGCGAGATAGGTGGAACGGTTATGACGCTACTGAGTACATGCAAACGATACAGGAGTGGGAACTGATTGATGAACAGCGGAGGAAGATTCGAGAACAGCAAGCTAAGGCTAAATTATCGGCTGGGGCGAGCAGTAGTTCTGCGGGAGGAGGTGGTGGTGGAGGTGGCGGCAACGACAGTGACGAAGATGAGGGGGATGAGGACAAATATGCTGATAGTGCGGATATGCCGGGTCAAAAGCTCGACACGAAGACGCGCACGACTGTCAGGAACCTGCGTATTCGAGAGGACACCGCCAAGTACCTTTTGAACCTTGACGTCAATTCGGCCTACTACGACCCGAAGACACGTTCCATGCGTGATAACCCGGTGCAAGAAAAGGAAGACTCCGACGTTATTCCGTTTGCGGGCGACAACTTTGTGCGGTATACAGGCGACTCGATAAAGATGGCACAACTTCAGCTCTTTGCTTGGGACGCCGCCTCCCATGGCAAGGACGTGCACTTACAATCCAATCCAACCCAGGCCGAATTGTTGAACAAGGAGTATTTGAAGAAGAAGGACGTCGTTTCCGAAACAGTGAAGGATTCGATTTTAGCGAGGTATGGTGGGGAGGAGCATCTCAAAGCCCCGCCCAAGGAGCTTCTGCTTGCGCAAACGGAGCAGTACGTGGAGTATTCGCAGACCGGTCGTCTCATCAAGGGTCAGGAAAAGGCTTCTGTCAAGTCGAAATACGAGGAGGACGTGTAAGTGAAGAAAGCACCCGTTATGCCATCATCGTTGTTAGTTTGTTAGTGCTTTTCATTGGGCGTATGCGTGTTACTCACACGAACCATCTTCTGGCCTTCTTCTTCCTTGCAAATGCAGATATCCGCTCAACCACACGGCCGTCTGGGGCTCCTACTGGAAGGATGGGAAATGGGGTTACGCCTGCTGCCACTCATTCTCGAAGAACGCGTACTGCACTGGGGAAGCTGGGAAAGAGGCCGCTAAAGCGTCGCAACAACTCTTGGAAAAACTTAAGGACGAAGAAGAATCCTCCTCATCGTCGCAAAAGAGGACCCTTCTCGAGCAGCATGTTGCCAAAATCGCAAAGGATGGTGTGGAAAACGGAAGCACAGAAGATGGTGCATCTGGGTCGAAGAAGCGTGGCCGAGGCGAGCGGCTTGGGGAAGGGGACGTTCAGCTGGATCCTAAGAAGCTCAAGAAGGCCATTGAGCAGGAGGAGTTGCGACGACAGCTTGCCGCTGAGGGTGATGACGACGAGAGAGGGTGGAAGGGCAAGGGCAAGGGCAAGGGCAAGGGGAAGTACAACAGCATGAACCCTGAGAGAGAGGTGACGGAGGAAGAACTGGAGGCATATCGGTTGAAGAAGGCCAATGCGTTCGATCCCATGGCGAACTACAAGGACGAGGAGGATATGTAGTTTGAGTTCAAAGGGGTGTATCCCCGCAAACGAACATCATGTATCAGTGAATTGTAAAGCAATAATTCAGACAAATATAATTTTGTGTATGGTGGGGGTCTGAGTATCCCATTTGTTGCTGTTAATGTGCTCCCATAATAATTTCTCCAGTTTAGAAAGATACGGTATATGTCCGGCGCACTTGCCACTGGTTGGTGTGTGTTATGAGCCGAGAGATAGTTGGCAGCCCCTCAGACAGAGACGGGTCTGGGCCCCAGTGGGTCCTTTTAACGCACATGTTGAGGCATTGTCCTGCTACAGGCGGACGTCTTCAACCATTTTTTTGGGTTTCATGGTGCTCTCATTGTGGTGTGACGTCCTGCGTGTATCCGATGCCGTATTGACATCAAGTTTACGAACAACAATTGCGACGAGATGGCAAAGGTGTTTTCGACGATGTCTACAATCGGTCTCCATGCCGGTCGTCAGAAGCTTGGGGAACAAATCGGGAAGGTCACGTCGGTGCCGGCTTCGAGCAAGACGGCGTGGAGTGGGCGTCCAAAGGGTGCATGCCGGTGTTTCCGGAGTCAGCACATGTACTCAACTGTCGCCAGGTCCCCTGAGATCATTGATGTAGATACAGTGGTGAGTATTGCAAGAATGGAAGGAAGTGGAGTTTCGGTGCGCCGTTGGCGGGTTGAACGAAGACAGGACGAAAACAAAAATATCAACCCTGGACGCCATCAGTTGACACCTGTACCAAACGCATGCTTGGGAGGGGTTTGGTGGAAGATGGAGTTTTTGCGGCACAGAGAGCCTGGCCGTCTTCGCCTTATGTTCGTGGGTTCCTGAAATAGGAGATGACGGCGCTGTTTGGGGGATCAGTATTGAGAGTTGTGCATTAGGGGAGGGGCCGGGGTAACCGGCAGTCCGATTCCGTTTTCGTCGTTGCCATTTAGGGGTCACCCGGAGAAAGATCTGCTTCAAAAGGGCGCCACTCCTCACCCAGCTTCTTATCTCAAACACATCAATATGCCAGGTCATAGGAGGAGGCGTCGTCGGTCTAGCAGTTGCAGAACGCCTCTCCCGACCTTCCACATCCTTCACAAGCGTCTCCACTTCACCCTCTTCATCAACATCGAACACATCCGTCCCGGTTGTCCTCCTTGAACGTCACCCCTTCGTCGGACAAGAAACATCCTCCCGCAACTCCGAAGTAATCCACGCAGGAATTTACTACCCGCCCGACTCGCTGAAAACCGCTCTGTGCGTCCGGGGGAGGCGGAAATTGTATGAATTATGCGAGCGTGTTGGGATTCCGTTCCGAAATACGGGTAAATGGATCGTCGCGCAGGATGACGAGGGGGGGGAGTATCTACAGAAGATGAAGGAGAGGGTGGAAAGGATACGATTAGAAGGAGATGAAGGGCAAGGGGTCATTGCGCCGTTAAGGTTCGTGAGCACAGAAGAGATGCGGCAGAAAGAGCCCTTTGTCAAGGCCAAACATGTTCTTGAGAGCTCAACAACAGGCATTGTGGATTCGCATGCTTACATGGCCTACCTACAGGTTTGTTTCCTTTCTTCGTTTCTCATGGGCTGCCACAGGGGAGTGTGGTGGGCATGCGATGTTCAGATTTTCACCCTTGTTTGCCTTCAGAAGATATGGTGGAATAATGATGCTTTTCACTTCGTTAGACGAAGATAGAAGAAAATGGCTCCCTAGTCATGACCCGCACTGCGGTAACCTCCATCCACCCGCAACCAACCTCTCAAGCGCGTGGTAGCAGGATGGAATATCTCCTCGAAATATCCACCTCCCTGAGCACATTAATCCGAGCCCGATCCGTGATTAATTGTGCGGGGCTTCACGCGGACAAGATTGCTGCAATAGTCCTCCCAGCTTCCTTCGTCGACGAGCACTATAAGATCAAGTACTGCAAAGGCCACTACGTAAGCTTGAGCGGCGGCTCAATACCCAAGGTGTCTCGACTCGTGTATCCTGTTCCGCCAAGCCGCCAGCGTGCAAATGTGGAGAGCTTAGGAGTACATCTCACACTGGACATGACCGGGCGTTTGAAGTTTGGACCTGACGTTATGTATGTGGATGATTTGAACGACTATGGAATGGATGGGATGACCGAGAAGCGACTGGATCGTTTCTTCGAGGCTATTGTTGAGTATTTGCCAAGCGTTCAGAGGGAACAGCTGCAGCCGGATTACTGCGGGATTAGGTAAGACGGTTTCCTCTACTCCTTCAACCTGTCGCAGGGTGTGCTGAGAATCGCCTTCGTCCCTCTGAACCCCATGACGACTCACTCCAACATGCTGTACTGCTTCCTTTCCAGGCCCAAACTCTCAGCGAGAGGCGAACCCTTCCGAGACTTCGTTATCGAAGAAGAAAGCGCCCATGGTCTCCCTCGATTTGTGAATCTCATCGGCATCGAATCACCCGGCCTGACATCGTCGTTGGCGATCGCGGATCTTGTTTGGAAGAAACTCAACCCGTAATGAGCGACAAAAGTATCTTGATTGTTTCAAAATACATTATAATGCTATGGACCAGTGGTTATATTAAATATTGCGGTCTTTTTGAAATGAAAGAAAAAATAAAGACAAAAATCAAGAAAATCTACATATTCATTGAAAGACGTTTGTACATGCAGATAAGTCTGGCGTTTCTTATATCCTATTTCGTACCAACTCAGTCTTCGACGGATCTTCAGCCCACCGAAGAAAGTGAAAGCGAAGAAAGTGGCCTTCGGTTTTGCTTCCATTCGCGAAACTCGTCGCTACGAGGAAGTCCCCGACTTCCAGAAACAGGTGAGATGCCGGGTGAGATGCCACGGCGCGAGTATCGATGCTCGTATTGCCGAATAGAACCGTCTCGAGGGGCATGAGAAATCGAGGAATCCCGTCCTCGTCTTCCGGCATCTGGACTTAGCTTCAGGACGTTAGGGGAACGATCTCGCTGGTAACCTTGGCCGAATCTCCACCCTTCATCCGAAGCTTGCGTCCCGTAAACTTTTCCCCAATCGCCATCTATCCCAACGTTCCGGAAGGCGCCGCTACTGCTACGCGTGGCACTTCCCGCTGCACCATGACGATTACGACGATGAGCACCATGTTCAAGCACCTCAGAATTGCGTCCAAGAATCCCATCGATTCCTCCTTTGCCAATCCTATCGTCGCGACCGAGAACCTGATATCCAGCGCAAGCAGAGAGGCCAGGGCGGCGGTACCGGGGCTGATATTGACAATCACGACTATCCACGGCGCCCGAGTGGAATGTGTGGAAGCTTCCTCGGCGTCTTCCTGCATCTTCGTTCAACCGTGGGGAGTCATCATAGAAAGGTTCAGGACAATGACGGCGGTAACTACCCCGCGATTCGGTCGGTTTCCAGACATCTTCCGTTTCCTTCAATACACTCTTGTCTTCATCCTCTTCACGGCCACTATCCAAAGCCATACCATCGACTGCACTCCGGCCACCGCCACCAGCGCCAGCCCCGTCTTCATCAATCAATCCAGTCCAGTAATCTGGCATGCCCGAACCCGGTCTCCCCACAGAACCAATCCTGTCGCCAATGGAAGCATCGTAATCATCCATGTCTTTATCGTCATCATCACTGCCACTTTCTTCTCCTCCGCTCCTCTTTGTTTTCTCATCAATCTCCTCCTCCTCGCTGTCGCCGTTCTCGTCCTCATGCAAAATATCGTCGAGCGCAATCATGAACTTTTGACGGAGGTACCGTGTATTGAGCTTGTTGACGCCTCGGAAGAGCTGGAGCAGGAAGTAAGGTTCGTCCTCATGTTGCGAGATGATATTGGCAGCGCCGCGGTAAATCTGATCTTTCACGGATTTGAAAAGACTGCATTTTGGATTCAAGGCGCGGGACAGATGGGTTGTTGTTAATATAAGGTACTGAACATCTTCAAGAAGAAAGGGATACATGACACAAAAGGACACATACCGCTTTGTCTTCACATCATCGTCATTTTCTTCCGCGGTCGCATTGAAACCATATCTCGTCGTTTTGCGTCCTGCTCGACTACGACTTTGACTGTTCGGTTTTTTGTCCCCACCAAACTCAACGCCATTCTTCTTCCCGTCCCTTCGCGTACCCAGACCAATCTTCCGCTTCCTGTCGTTTTCTCTGGCGCCTTGACTTAAATCATCCATAATGGATTCTCTCATCCATGCCTTCGCGAGCATTTCATCAAGCGCTGCACTGTCACTGCTCATGCACATACTTGCGACGTCATCGACTTCATCCTCTTCATCCATTCGAACCTCGGCGTAGCTATCGTCATTATCATCACCTTCGGCACACTTCCGCCAATAGTAACGCGAGGATATCGAAGACACCTGGGAAGTAACGGGTTCCATGGTTCCAGCTCTCTCTTCAACAGGAAATCGCGGGGATGGATTGCGACCTAGCTCGTTCCCGTTCATGCGGGATCGTGCGTTCACAATGTCTCCTTCTGCAGTATGTTCTCGTCGTCGGTCGCCGTTGATATTACGTTCACTCTCGCTTTCTTGTGTACCTCCGACAACGTGATCCCTGTCGACGAGTCCGGGCTGAGGTCCACTTCCACCGGTTCTCCTTCCTTTCCCCATACCCTCCATCATTACATACCCATTTGGACTAACCGTACCGCCTTGAGATCCTATAGAATCTTGGTCTCGGAAGCTATCGTTTCTCAACCGGTGAGGTGGTATTTCCTCGTGGATGTTGCAGCTTAAGGCCACAGCAACACCACCAACATTGCCAACGTCCCTTTGCTTCCCGCTGTCGTCTTTCGTTGTCGTCCATCGTCCACGGTACCTCGCACCGGCCCCATCATGTTCGTTTCCATCTCCATTCGGCTTGGTAGATGTTACCTCCTTCTTTTCTCGTTTCCCCCCACCCTTCTGTGTCGTAAGCGCTTTTCCTATCTCCACGTCACTTCCCCCAAATTGGTGACGAGAATAATCACCGCCGTCGTCTAAATGATCCGACACCTTGTCCACCGTATCCTCTTCTGCAACGCTCACCTCGTCGACAGTCGCATGCTCGACCCATGACATAACCCCCAAAGATTCAGTATCGTCGTGTTTATCTACACCTTTCAAGTCGTCCTCTTTCGCCTGATCATGGTTTGTTTGTCCCTGGTGCGTCGACATCGATCGCTTCCCTGCAAATAAGGCTTCATCGAAAGCCCCACTCTCTTCGTTGCCAGTGATAGGGAAGTATCGATTACGGTTCCCGATGCCGCTTTTTGTTCCGATAGAAGAAACGTTCGTCGTCGTCGCCAAAGCAGCAACAATGGAGTCCAGCCTGAGCGTCTCCGCGGTTGGTTTAGATGGGACCAACTTCTCGGTGTGTTTCTTCCTACTCCTGAACAAGGATCCAACCTCTTGTCGTTGGTTTGCTTCAAGTTGATGAAGGCGTGCGGAGCCATCTCGTTCATTATCCACAGTTTCTTTGTCCTTTCCCTTCAACTGCGTCCGTCCCAGGACAGGACCCAATGCGACCGACTCGGAAGCCAACTTCGCGTGTGGCTTGGACTTCAACGAGGATGCGGGTTCCGCTTCAGCCGCCGAGGCAATCAAACCACTAGAAAGACGATCATCCACTTTTTCTGCTTCTTTTGCTTCTCCGCAAACTTTCTGGTTTGAGGTCCCTTTATGCTCGGGTTTCTTTTCATCATGCTCCATAAGTGTCTCAGGTTCGAGCACTATCCTCTGATCCGCTGTTTGTGGTTGCCAAGGCAAAGCTACCGAGTTTGTTCCTTCTTCTGCTTTCTGTCGTTGATCTTGGAGTAATATGTCTTTATACAGCATCTGTGCCTTGTTGGAGAAGGGAAGGGAGAGAGGGATGCAATCCCATGGGTCAGATGTGCCCTAAAAAATTGGTATACTCGAAGATGCGATGCTCTTTTGGACCATACTTTCCCCATCGAAAACTTTTAATAAACCAACAGAGTTAAACACACCTGAAGAGTTTGCATTTCTCTCAACTGGCTCAACAACTTCAATCTGGCCAGCGCCACCAATGACAAAGACTCCCATAGACCCCCCTCACGTTTGTCACCCTCTTCTTCACCCTTCTGTTCTTGCCGTTTTTGTAGTTCCTCTTCATACAATTTGAGAATCGCCAGTTGGTTTATGATTTCCTGATGTCAAACGGGCAAAAGAGAACTTTTAAGAACATGGCTACGAGACATCGCAAAGGGAATATTGTATGCACGGCGTGCAACTCACCTTCATCTCGCTATCCAACCTTGTCGCGTCCACGTTTTTTCCCTCCGAATCTTCTCCTTCTTCGCTTTCGACCTCGCCGTCGCTCTTAGGTGCCTCACATTCGACAAGTTCTTCTCCATGAGCATTACCGTCTACAACAACATCAACACCGAGAGTGGCCGCAGTGCCAAAGACCCCATCTTTCTCATCGAACTCAACCTCAACTGCCGCTGATTTCCACCTGAATTTCCCAGAGTGTACGCCTTTCTTCGCCGTAACCGCAGCGTCGCCAACATCACCGCCACCACTACTGCTTGGCCCAAGCCCACCATTGGAACCGCCGATAACTACACTCTTAGCATTACTCAACAATTTTGTCTCCGCGGAAGGGACCGAGGCGGCGTACAGCCTGTACATCAGGTCGTCAATGACAGCATCCCCCACGCCATCGCTCGCCCGCTTATCCTCTTCCGTTTTGTCCTGAGGCTCAACCTTGTCGTCGTGATTGCAATTTACATGGTTCCCTTCTTGCACCCCCTGCTTCTCGTTCTCTTCCCTTTCCTTTTTGCCGGAATCCTTTTCCTTTGCACCCAAGCTTGAAACACTGCCTCTGTCTTTCAAGAGAGTCCCCCTCATCTCCTGTTGCTTACTCTCAATCGAATTAAAGATATGCTCCATGTCCACCATCCACGACTCGGCTTCTTCATCAAGCCCGGTTTGCGCATCAATACGATCGTCCTTGGTCGACGAGGCAGTAGCACGTGCATCAGTGACGACAACAATATGTCCATCATGCTTTTGCTCCGACGCAGAAACATTTGCTGTTCCTGACGTTGACGAAGCCGACGCGTTCTCTGCGTTTTCGACTCGGGTTTCGGTTTTATTATCATAATTGTGGCCAGATTTTTGCTCCTCGTTCTCTTTGCGTTCGGTATCATCCCCGTTGGCTCCAATCCAAATAGCAGTCCGCGGAGATGACGGCAGCGACGCTGAGGAGCCATCCGCGTCTTTTCCTTCAACAAGAGAGTCCGCTTCCGCGGCTAAATCCCGCAGCATCCGGATATGATCTCGCAAACCAGCGAGCTGTCGTTCCTGCTGCTGGAGTTGCTCAAAAACTTGCTGAAATTCCGTGATTTCTTTGGGTGAAAGGCCCTCGGTGATGGTACAGTCCGTGGCCAAGATGGTCGCAGAGGATGATCCACCCTCCATTTCCGCGTTTTTCGCCGGTCCCGAAAGTGCATCCAAAGTCTTACAACGTCCATCAACTTCGTTCGCAAGAGCACCGCTGCCTCTGTTTGTTCCTTCTCCTGCCACATCCGGGTTAACTCCATCGGAACGTCCACGGACGTCTTCGGGAGTCACATCTTCTCTTTTCTCATGCCTTCCATTCTCTGCTGTAGAGTCTTCTTCATCATTTTCATTCACACGACCACCTTCCCCCATCTCCACAGCCTCATCCTCTTCTTCCAACCCTTCGCCAATATCAAGTGCCTCCAGTCCCCTACCGCCAAGCAGCGCATCGAACACCCTCTTCATCATGTTCAATTCTTCCTTTTGGGCTTGCAGATACCGCAGCTGCTCTTCCGCACGGGCTCGCTCATCATTTTGCAGGGCCAAGTCTAATTGAAGTCTTTCGCATTCAAGTTGTAAGCGGAGTGCCTCCATGCGGTCTGCATCCGACGCGGTTTCGGCGGCATGATTACGGATATCCTCAGCTTCCTGAGTTTCTTGTTCCACGTCGTCATCGCCGGAGGTGGGACTGGAGGTGGATCGGTTGTCTAGACGTACGGTTCCAATGCGTTGTGGACTGGTATCATTTTCGAGGGTACCGAAATGGATGTCGTCAGCATTACTATCGTCGTCGTTTGTGACTGTGAGGTCCTCACTGATATTGTCGGAACTTTCCATGTATTCGTTTGTGTTTTCTTCAATGGCAGACTCGACGTCGTCGTCGGCTTCTTCGAGCGAGTTTTCGTAGGCATTGGGAACCATGACTCTCAGGACATCTTCGAGGGCCAGAATATCCTGCCACAGCCCCATCAGCACGTTTTCATTAGACTCTCCGTCCTCTTCAGAGCCGTCTGTTGAATCATGTTCTTCGTTTTCTTCTTTGTCAGCAAAAGCTCGGACAGTCAACTCGCTGTCACTTCCTTCGTCGCTACCAGCCTCCGTGTCATCGTTGACGGTGTCCCTTCTTTCATCACTATTAACTTCCATTCCTTCATTGTCGTCGACGTACCTCCCCTCTGCCGCTTCATTCTCGTCAAGGTCGCGTTCCCCGTTACTTTCAACGTCGGGCAATAACACGTTTGTGTTGATTGAAGCTATAAAGGCCTCCGCTTCGAGGGCAACAGCTTCGAGCGCTTGAGTGTCACCACTACCGATTTGAAAGATAGAAAACGCACATTAGCTTCCGGGAATTTGAACAAGAGGGATTTCATGAAGGAAACCGGGGGGG
>JADGJF010000334.1:0-23452 GCA_027596845.1 Quaeritorhiza haematococci | reverse complement strand
CACCCCGTGCCTACCCACCCCCTTTGAACTTTACCTGCAAACGTTCAGGACAAACGTCCGCATGTCTTGCAATATCATTCAACGTCGGCTGCTCGTCTCCAGTCATTTTGCAGCTCGTCAGCAGACACGCAGCCCCAACAAGGCGCAACTGTTCCATTGTGAACTCTTCGCTTGCGCCTCCTCCTGAGATCTCGCATGAGCTCCCGTATCTATCAAAGGACGTTACTGCAAGCTGAGAGTGTATGAGAACAAGTGGGGAGTTGTAACGGGGGGGGGGGGGTTTCCGGGGGTGGTCATTTTACAACACGGGAAAGGGGGGCAGTTTAAATACCCCCCCCCCCCCCCCTCCGCGGTTGGTCATGTTACAAAGAGTGAAAGGTGGGACGTTTAATTCAAACTCCGGCCCCAGGCAGAGGGTGAAAAGGGTTCAGGGGGTAAAAGAGTAGAAGGCGAGGACAAACCTGTAGAGCCTCTGTAGACACGCCAAACGCATGCCCAATCTGGAAAAAAAGTCGAATGTCGGAGTTGCAAATCAGGATCATATTCGTGGCGCCCCCCACCCCCATGATCATACGGCAAAAGAAGAAGCTCACATCGCCTATCCAATTCACTACGTCACTTTTGGGTTCGAAAGATATGAGTTTATGACAAGGAAAGGATCGTTGGCACGGATGGAGGGAGAAGAGGATGACGGGTGAATGGAGGTTGACACTCACTAACGCGTTTCGGGAGTTATGCGCCCCTTCTGAACAGTTTCGAGGTAATCGGGCTTTGGCAGGAACTGCTCATCGGATGAGAAAAGGAGTTCCGCCATCTCTGGACTAAGTTGAACTCCGCCCCAGGGGCAGCTGTTATCATGAGACGGCATCTTCGCACTATCGATGCACAAGAAAAACACAAACCCAACTGCAGTGCGCACACACATAAATCTAACAAATCTAAATACCACTGTTGTATTATTTTTATCTCTTCGCAATTTCAGACTTACAAATCCCTAACCATTGTCTTAAAGTAGTTCACGGTCTCCTCCACACCCTGCATCACAGTGAACTTGGGCTGCCAGTTAAGATATGTCTTTGCCCTGGTAATGTCCGGTCGCCGCCTTTGTGGATCATCGGTTGTTGCAGGCAAATTAATAATAGGAGCATCCGGGTTCACAGAGTCCCGAATCATCTCCGCAAACTGCTGGATGGTGTACTCCTCCGGGTTACCAAGGTTCACAGGTTCTGTGTAGTTCCCGTTCATCAGGGCAATGAGCCCGTCGACAAGGTCGTGGACGTACTGGAAGGACCGCGTCTGGTTGCCCTCACCGTATACCGTCAGGTCCTGGCCTTTGAGTGCTTGGATGATGAAGTTACTGACGACGCGACCATCGTTTTCGTTCATTCGTGGGCCGAATGTGTTGAAAATCCGAGCAACCCGGACGTCAACTTTGTCTTGCTTGGCGTAGGCGTAGGTCAGGGTCTCGGCCACACGTTTACCCCTAATATGATGAATTAAGTCATCAGCATCGGAGATTGATACGAATAATGCATACTAACAATGCTGACGAGTTTGAAACGATGTCAATAAGTGTGAAAGATACTTACTCGTCGTAACAAGCCCGTGGACCAATCTATTAGAAAATGAGCATATTTAGTTTCGTCGCCGAGAGCAGAACACTAAAAGCCAGTGAACAACAACAAGCGATGTCAGTAGTTACCGGATTGACGTGGCCTGCATAAAAGGTAAGAGGAGATCAGTTCCTTGTTCTCGTCATGATGGATGAAACGGATCAATCATATCCAAAGATTACTCGCACTTACCCCAGTAGGTTTCTTTCTGTGGATGTTCTTCCGGGTCACCATAGACCTCTGTCGTGAGCCAAACAATATGCAAAGTCAAAACGGAGACAAACAATCATCAGAGCAAACTTCTGCTATCAATTGCTGAGACTTACCGGAAGTCGAGGTTAGGAGGAACCTTGCTTTCGTCCGCTTGGCCAAACCCAACATGTTTATCGTGCCCATCACGCTTGTTTTTACAGTTTTGATGGGGTTGTACTGGTAGTGCGGAGGAGAAGCAGGACAAGCCAGGTGGTAGATTTGGTCGACTTCAATCATGAAGGGGTCTTTCGAACAGGAACAATTCCGAAGTTGTTTTGTCAGAGAACATTCGATTAATGGAAGTCACCCACACACAGAGCAAGGCAATCTAAGTGTTTCGAGATGACTGAAAACTCACCAACAACGTCGTGTCTGACCAACTCAAAATTTGGGTGGCCTATCCAGTGAGCGATGTTCCGTTTGTTCCCAGTGAAGAAGTTGTCCAGGACAACAACATCGTGCCCCATAAGCATTAATCGGTCCACCAAATGCGACCCGACGAACCCAGCACCACCAGTCACGAGGATCCTCTTCTTCTGAGAAGGCTTCAGCCTCGCGATAGCGGGATACGTCTTAAGCGCCGGCTCGTAAGTAACGGTCCCAGCCTCGTCGTCATCCTTCCGGTCCGATGGCGGGTTCAAGTACAAATTTTGCAAAACGCTTAACGGCACTTTTGTCCCGACACTTTCATCCCCGACCTGCGAGACGAACCCGGACTTGCTGTTGCTGTTGCTGTGTGCCATTAGTATCGGTGAATTTTGTAATCTGTCTCCGACGGACTGTCGATTGTTGTTTGGTGGTGTGGACAGACGAGTTTGTACGCCCAGCTGCAACGAACAGATGACGAGGATGGCGCAAGACAAGGTGAGAAAGGCGTTTCGCATATTAGCACGGGTCTTGCAGCCTCGGAGTCCAAGCTTCATTTATCAACACTCTCGTTTTCCCGACGAGAACGACGGGGATAAAAGAACAGTGAGGGAGAACGCTTTGACGCCAGGGACCCTTCTTCCTGTCCACTTTCTCTCTCTCTTCCTTCTCCCTTATCCACAAGAATCCAAATCTTCCATATAAATCTTCAATTGCTCTCCACAACCTGGAGTGTCAAGGAAGTAAGCGTGTTTAATGCGATACTGCAGCTGACGACAACGCAAGCGCAAGGTGCGTTGCACCAGTGCTCCATAACGTCTCTCGCTAACACAAGACATAAACAGTCTGCACCAAACCACCAGGATGCTTGAGGTCTCGACATTTGTGGCGACCACTGCGACGCGGTCCCCCCTTTCCACTGCGAAATCACACGACTCCTTCGAAGAACAGTAACGAGTCCAAGTGCGCTCGCATGAAAGCGAGAGTTTCCTTACCTTCACAAAGGGTCTAGGATCTATTTCCAAGAAAAAAGAACGAAGGCAAGTGACAGGTTGAGAGAGTTGAGTGAGGAAAACCGCTCTTGTTCTTGTAGGCAGCGATGAAAAGCCAATCAGCTTGGTGAGATTTCACTGTACCACGCGGCGTCTGCCAAAAAAGGACACACTAAGGGCTTAGGGAGGCGCCAAGATCGACACACTGGTTCAGATTCCAGAAGAGGCGTGAGAGGAGGTTCAAAAACAGTGAAATAAGATGTTCCAAAAACTCAGTTGAATTTATAGAATCACAAACTCTCCGCCTTTGAGCTTTGTCACAATGTAAAAGTATGTAGATGGTTGATCAAGTGGTAATGAACTCCAAATATGAGCGATACGTGTTTCTGTACCGGTACCTATATCTCGCCGGTGGACAGGCGGGTGGGATGGGATATCGAATGCCTTTACCGTCACAATACAATCCCTTTGCTGCTACTATGGTCCACACCATCCCGCCACAAACGTCACGACATAATCAACAAAGACGCTTCATTCCTTGACAAATCAAGTTGGGCAATATTCTCCAGAACCATCTCCAGCTCCGAAATCTGGTTTGAGAATGTGCATACAACCTGCTCGGATCTGACAGCCTCTTCGAGCAAAAAGGTATCCTGTTCTCTCTTCGGAGGAGGAGTCGCGGTTGTTGAGGAAGACGGTCGAGATGTATCATGACGCTGTTGTTGATTATGTAGATGATGATGCGGCGGTGATGGTGCTATTGAATTCGAAGGGAGCAACGAAGAATATGGGGAACCCCTCAGTGGCACTGAACCGTCCGGAGCTCCTCGTTGCTGTTGCCGTAGTTTCTCAGATTCAGGTCCATACAGGGTGCTCGAGCGGCTATGAGCCCCAGACGACACAGGGCACGGCGTCAGCGCAAACCCCCGATTCATATCCACCCTTTCACCCGATATACTCCCAACATTAGACGCGTGCATTTTTAATTGGGCAACAACCTTCGACATCGCATCCTTCTCCGCCGCAACCTTTGCCAAAGCACTCTCCAAGATCTCCGCTTTGCTCCTTTGCATCTCTGCCGCCTCCACCCTTTCCATTAATCGTCCATTGGTCTCCCTAGCTGACTCCAGCGTTCTCTGCACATCCTTCAGTTTCCCATTCATCGCATCCACAGCTGACTGCGAAGCCTCCGCAACCTTTTTCCACTTCTTGCTTTCCTCTTTTAGACCTTCTGCCACCTTTTTCAGGCTTTCGTATTTCCCCTTAGCCTGCATCGCCGTCCGTTTTGAGTTCACTTCCTCCTCTTTGGACTGCCCCCTCAGACTATCAATCGCATCTTCTAAATTCCGAATCCGAGATTCCAGATGCGCCTTTGTTTGAGCAGACTCCTCTTGCTCGTGCCGAAGACCGGATTGAAGGGCTTTGTTCTCTGCGAGGAGTGATTGGCGGCCGAGAAGGTATTGATCAAGGGATGATCTAAGGTGCTGGATATCGTCACGGAGGGATTGGTTCTCTGCGTTTAGGGCGTTGAGTTGGTCCTCGAGGACACGCGCTCGGTCTGCTTTATCGGAGGCCCGTCGCACTGAAATTGCGTGGAGTGTGTGCGAGTAAACCCGAGACCAAGGCCGGAACAATAGAAACGTGTGGCAATTCATGAGTATTTATGTCGCAACCATGTGAACCTCCAACACACCAAGTTACTTCTGACCACAAACCCCAAAAAACTCGAATCATCTTACACCCATCGCAACGAACCTTCATTCTCCAGGTCCGTAGCTCTCCGTCTCAAGACCACCACTTCCCGATCCCTCTCCTGCAACTTCTTTCTCAACGCTCTCTCAGCCGCCGTCTTCTCCCTCTCCACCTCCCCAACCTTGCCAACCATCAGCTCCTCCCACTCCCTCCTCTCCTTTGTCCACATCCCTCTCATCTCCTCAACCATCCTAACTGCCTCATCCCTCTCCCCCCTCACTTCACCCAACTCGCTCTCCAACGCTGCATTCCGTTCAGTGGCGGAAGCAAGAGCAGCAGCAGCAGCAGCCGTGGTCGAGGATGTGGCGAGCTCGAGATGCCGGACGGCTTCTTCAAGAGACGATCGTTGTGCGAGACATGTGGAGAGGAGGGATTTGTTTTCGGATTGGGATCGGGCGAGGAGGCGACGGAGGGTGCTGTTTTCGTCGAGGAGATGGAGGCGGTCAGCTTCGAGGCGTTTGGCCTCTTCGTTGCCCAACATGTTGTGTTGTGCTTTAAAGTTTGGTTTGGTCTGGGCTTGTACAGGTTGTGTCACTTGTGCTTGTCGGAGTTTGATTTTTAGTCACACAGAAAGCTTAAATCCTCGTACACACAACATCCGGAACCACACAAGCTGCCACATAGAAATACCCAGAGAGTATATAGAAACAGAATTTCACAATCTATTCAGAGTTCCCCCAAGCCCCTCATCCCATTCGAATGCATTTTCACGCGATGTCAGAACGGTGAACTACATTGTTCTGCTGTCAGAGAATCCGGACCCGAAACATTCCCAACCCACGAGAGCCGCGATCTAACACTTCACCACGGCCTGATTGGTTCCTGGGTCGCGAACCAGTCGTAACAGCCGCTATTTCGAACGAGCCCGAAACCCATGAAACGTTGGGGATCGAAACCAATGGCGATAATGTAAGAAATGCATCGTTCATCATTTCTGATCCAAAGGCAGACAAAGATGGAACGCATACTTACATGAACGACCATATGTGCAATCGAAGCGCACATATTGACACCCCCAAGCATCAGCACAGCAGGGGCAACTAAAACCGATGACAAATTGCAATGCTGCCGTTGGTGTATGTGGTTTGACTGCTGTTGCGGGGGTTTCAAAAAGACGCCCGGTCGTTCCACCAGTGTTTGCGTCGAGATCGTTGCATCACCTGGTGCGTTATCCATTGTCTTCGCGAGGATTTCCTTCTGAAAAGGCAACAGTGCATCGACGGCAGGAGTAGACATGACCAAATCCAAACCTTCTGTTGCCGCGTTTACGATCTCCGATGAACCACCAGCGACGAGCACACGAATAGACTCTGGCGCCGGGATAGTAGGTGGCTGCTGTGAGGATATCAAGGAAGGAAGAGCCGTAGGTTGGGCTTGGGGGGATCGGAGGGGACTTTGTAGTGCACCTTTCCATTCGAGAATTTCGAAATTCGATGATGTGATATCAGGAAATGTGAACAAGGATGTGGCAGGAGTGGAGTTCGCGGGTGGGAGGGGTGGAGGGTTTGGGAGGCCCCAGAGTCGAAGCGCGTTGATGATGTGCGGGATGAGTTCTTGAAAGTACTTTATGCATTCCTACAAAGAGCAGAAAGTTAAGTTTGAGATTTCAGAAACACAAATCTGGGGGGAGGAAAAAGTGAATGAAAATGGGAACTAAACAACGCACTTCAAGATATAGTAGACCCGTCTCAAGCAGATGGTTCAACGATTTCCAAAGAGAATCCGGCGATACGAAACGTATTTGAACAGTCCTCTTCAGTATCGATAACGTCCAGGTCCCTATCGTCTTTCCCTCCGTGACCACCCCAATGTCCTCCCGTTCTATCGCCTCATCCTCTTCACCCGCAGACGACATCCTGAAGCTTTTTGCCGAATCTAAACCCCCAAGAAGCTGATCTTTATGCATCGCATAGTAATGCACCGCTTTGCTCACATCCGGAGCCAACACGCGAAGCAAGCAAATTGGCTCCTCCCCATCCAACACCGCACAAACCTCCGTCCACACAAACCGATTGGCGTCCAAATCATCTTCTACGCCACATTCTTCCTCTTCTTCGGCTGCAGCTGAGGATTCATCCTCTCCGCTTCCACAATTTTCGTCTTCGTCCTCTTCTCTCTCAGCGTACTCTGCGGTACCTTCGATTCTCGCATCGGGATCGCCGCCGTCGGCTTCGGCGCTGGCCCCAGTTCGACAATGTGTTTGGGGGTTGTAATTGAGGAGCTCGGGCGATGGGTGAGGCGCGGACGTTCCGTGAGCAGGCCCATGTTCTTCTCCTTCAGGGGGACAGGCGTAGTCTATTCTACTTGCCTCCCCATCATCGTTCTGGCCATCGGTAGACTGAAGCGAGTCTTCACTCTCCGAATGAAGGGCATCTTCGCCAGTAGGGTCCCCGATGCCAGCCTCGGAGCTCTGCGGAAACTCCTTCAGCATCCACCGCACAGGAAACTTCGAATAGTAGCTTTTCACTGTGAAGTCCAAACCCCGACAAAGCTTTAGAACGTCATCCCCATGCACAAAAGCCATGATGGGTCGGTTGACGAGCTCCCAAGCGCGATATCCCAGAAACTCGTCCGGATAGCAGTGATCAATGATGCCGTACTTCGTCACCGCGAGAACGGCTTTTAATCGCACAGACGGCGTCAAAGGGTGTATTGAAGATGACTCGTCCGGGTTGACCTCTTCATAGTCGGTGGAGTCGTCGCTATCGGAATCGTAGCGTTCAAGAGGAAACCGGCGATCCTCAACCTCGTCATCACAATCATCATAAAGCGACATGTTCATCAATGGTTCGTATTGGCATCCGTGAAGACACCTGTCCTTTAACCTCCGCCTTTTCTGCTTCCTGAACACCCACGAGGAAACGAGCTTTGCGAGTTGTGGGAGTGGGAACGACCATGCTGATTCGGCTTCGAACGGCGAGTCGGCTTCCGGCGGGAATACGGATTGGGAAGGGTGAACCAAAGACACTGACAACGGCGCAAACCCCTTGATGTGTAATGAGCGGATATAGTTCACGCCACGAAGTAGCCACAACTGCAATCTCCTCGACGGATGTCCAATCGACCCACCAAGGTCCCCGCTATCACCACCTCCTTCTCCGGGTCCCACCTGCCAACTTTGATCTCCTGCCCATTGCTCATCGGGAGCAACCCCATCGTGGATACATACATGCAACCAGAGCGGCTGTCCGAACTTATTTAAAGCCTTGCACAGGATGAAACCGCCCAAAAACTCACTGGAACATAACAGATCCGCTTCTGATCGAGAATCTGATCCATGTACGTCCAGCGAAGGAACAGAGTTGCGACTACCGTGATCCTCACAACCACGTTCGCGCAACCAAATTCTGTCCAGCAGCTCCTGGATGCCCTCGTACACAAACTGTCCCCTTTTTCGATTCATCCTCCCCCCTTCAGATACATCTTCATCTTCGCCATCTGCTTCCAACACCTCATCATCGTCAACCCTTTCAGCCCTGTTTTTTTTTGAACATTTCCTCCTGGATAGAGACTCGACTGACGAAGCGAGTAAGAAATTGCTGATATGGAGCCCGCAGAGATCGCCGTGCCCAGCAGAAAAACCAAAGAGACGATTGGCGTTATGGCTGGCGGTGAGGATTTCGCCGGTTGATGAGTCGCAACAGATGTGGGCGAATGACCTCATGGGGCAGCAGGGATGACCACCACCACCGGTGGTGTGTGTGTGCATGGCTTGGGGCGAAAGGTCTGGGAGTGGAGGAATCCACCCATGATTGTAAATTGCACACAAGAGAGAGAGTACAAATGTTTTAGGCCCAATGCATGGATGGAATGCGTACGGAGTAGGGTTAGAGGGAAAACAGGGTTGGGGCTGCGAGCTGCTAATGTTTACAGCTCTCCATATGACATGAAACAAGGTTTGCGTTAAAACCCACCAGGACAGACCCTTTGGAGGGAGGTGGGGGAAACGGCTTGCTCCCAGGCTTGTTCCCACGCCGCCGTAGGGGCACAAGTGAATTTACAGAACCTCGGTGATGGACGACTGGTCGACGTATGCCCAGATCAAGAGGGTTTGTGTTGGTTTGGCGGGGAGCAACGGCGGGAGCTTTCAAGGGGACTCGGACTGCCTTCAGAGTGATGTCGACATAAGCAACGTGTGAGGGGGACGAGATGCCCTGGAAGCGATTCGATGAGGTCATTCAAACCCCCTCCCTTGAAGTTCAGGACGAGAGATAATCGAATCGAAGGATGAAATGATGGAACCTATAAGCAGCAGTTCCACTCTATTAGAAGTCTTGTTGGGTGAGGAAGAAGTTCAAGATGCAGATAGGTACACATTTGGTCGGGGTTCCAGAAGCAAAAGCACGGACACGTGAGCCCTCGTCGCACATGTCTCAAGTGCAAAGGCAAGTACAAGATCCTTACCAACCTTTTTCAGCGCCGCCGTCGAGCTCCCCACTATGTCCGCCCCTGTTGACACCACCGATGTTTTTAAGGTATGGCACATCAGTTCATTTCAAGAGACCACTGAGGGGAGTACGGTCTCGAAAATCATACTCCTGAAGGAAGGACGGCGGCAGGGGAGGAGGTGGGGGAGGTGAGGCGTTTACTGGTATACAGTGCGAGACACCGAGCGGCGCAGACAAATGTTGGAAACGTCCCTGCACTGGGTTTCTCGTTTTGGTTCAATTCAGACTCGTGAACCATTTTCGAACCTCGTCTTCCTGCCTTTCTCCATATCCGATCATTATAGCCCGATATCCTTGCCGGAAAGGTAATTCATCAAAAATAAACCACTTGATCCAAACAAAGAAGCCTGACTGTTGATAGCAGTAAACTAAAGTTGTCATTACCTTGCGTCTTATCCGTCAAAAGGTCGCTTTTGTCACCGGCGGGGGTTCAGGAATATGCAAGGGAATGACGGAGGCACTAATGCGGCACGGTGCGAAAGCCATCATCACAAGCAGAAAATTGGACAAATTGCAGGTTGCTGCGCGGGAACTGCAGGACAAAACCGGTGTGGACCTCTTGCTTGCAAGTTCTTCAAGAAGATCACGGTGCTAGGGAAGACTTCTGACTTTTGAATTGACCATGACGATCCCTTCACAAATTTCACAAATGGGAATAGGTCGCGAATGTCTCGCCATTCAGGCAGATGTCCGGAACTACAAAGACTTGGAGGAAGCCATGAAGGTGACGATCGAGCGGTTTGGGAGGATTGACATCCTTGTTTGCGGTGCTGCGGGCAATTTCTTGGCACCGATCGAAGGCTTATCGCCTAATGCGTTTAAGGTTCGGTCATCTTTTCGGGCCTTGTTCAATGTTCAGATATGGTCTTTGCTGTTGCTTCCATCTGACAGCTTTGGATGCTGTGTGGTTCTTCTCTCTCCTCTTCTTACAATCCTTAGACGGTCATTGATATCGACTTGGTACGTGTAGTCCATCTTTCCTTCTACATCTTCGAAATGAATCTAATTGCGCTTTCACAACATAACAGATCGGAACTTACAATACGATCAAAGCCGCAGTGCCTTACTTGAAGGAAAGTAAAGGCACCATCATTAACGTTTCTGCGACACTTCATTACACTGGCACTCCCTACCAGGTACGTGCTATTGATATCATTTCGGCATCAGCATTCGCCGTTCTACCCTTTTGGACCGCATCGATCAACGAATTTTCTTTGTTTCAATTGAAGGCCCATCCAAGCGCTGCTAAGGCGGGCGTTGACGCCCTTACGAGGTTTGTTTTGGAGCTGAGCAGATAGCGTCTTTCCAAGAAACCGGTCCGTCGATCTTCTAAAACTGAATGACACCTTCTCTCTATTGAACAGGGTGGTCGCAAATGAGCTTGGTCCGCATGGAATCAGGTGCAATGTTATCGCGCCAGGGGTAAGTTGTCTATTCATTCAATCTTACTGATGCAGCGCGGCATGGAAATTGAGACATGTTCTGGGGTGCATGGTTCTCCATCATCAAGCCCATCTCGGATACGGAAGGGATGGCAAGGCTAGCACCTCCTGGAACCGAAAAGCTGTTGGAGTCAATCATCCCGCTTCAGCGATATGGTGAGTCGCATGGTCATTTGGAAAACGTTTGACACTGACTCTCAAGAATTCACAACTCTCACAACTAAAAAAGGCCGCATCAAGGACATTGCTTACATGGCCGTCTTCCTAGCCTCTGAAGCGGGCAACTGGATAACTGGCGGGATCTTTGTCGTTGACGGCGGCGACTGGATGAAATCTTCGGGGATGATGAACATGGCCTACAAAAAGCTTATACCCAAATTGTAAGTAATATACGAAAAGAAGAAAATAGGGAAGTGCAGCTTTCGGAACGTTTCGACACATCGTGATAAGGGGTCTAAACAATCATTGAGCGGTATAGAGGAAGATTTATTTGAATCTAGTATACACGTGACAATCGTATTTCGACCAAAAACATGACGTTAAACCAAATAAATAAGAGGGTTCTATCACAACTTGGGTTGTGTTGATGCAGGAAGATCACGGATGAATTCTTCTATTGCCTTCCAAGTCGCACCGTCATCCATCTCCCATGTGCTAGTGTCGGAAAGCGTATTTTATGGTATAGAGTTAAGGAAACGGGGAGACGGCGTCAGAACGAACGCGAGAAACGTATTTGTGGCTGGAAAGGTCACTACGACGCGGACTTACATGTGTCCAACTCCCGGAAGCGTCACCAGCTTGGCTTTTTCGATCAGCTCAGAGATTTGGAGTCCAAAGCTTTGCATGTGAAGAGGCACATCAAAGCAAATCTATGCGTTAGAACCGATGAACAATTGAAAGCATCCACAATCCAATTGAAGACAAACGGCGCAAAAGGCCTCTTCTCACCTCGGGTCAATAATCCTATCGCCCAGCCCATGCACCACCAAAGTCGGCACATATACCAAATGCAACTGATCCACAACATTAAACCCGTAAGTCGCCAACATCTGCGCCGCAATCGTCTCCATAGGTCTCCGTTTAGAAATGTTCGCCTCTACCAACTGCTCCAACTTTCTCGGGTTCTGTCGGCAAAATTCCGCGGTGAGGTTGTATTCTGTGATCATACGGGCGATTTCTTTCTTTTTTTCGGGGGGGATGGCACCGGTGCCGCTGGTGGATTTCAGAGTGGTGGCATCGCTTTGGATGGAGGTGAGGAGACCGGCGAGGGGAGAGCGAGGGGAGCGAGGGGTTGTTGCGATTAGGATGAGAGACGTGGGATTGAAGTCGTCGCGGCCGCGGAGAAGGAGGATAAGTTGTTGGGCGACTGTACCATGAATCCGAGGGAGGGAAGCGAGAGGATATGGAAGATTTTAGCGCCGAGACGTCGGGAAGGCCTCTTCGTGAAAGAAAACCCCGTCTCGATCCTCAACCACCCCAAAACTCACTCATGCCGCCCATAGACATCCCAAGCAAATGAAACTCGTGCCATTTCAGATGAAGCAGCAAATCAAATATGTCAGTTGCGAGTTGGAGAATCGTGAGGTCGGAACCGTCGAGGAAGGGAGGAAGTTGTCCATCCGTTTTCTTTGACCGTGCGGGTAGAAGACTTTCGCCCATGCCACGGTTGTCGACGATACAGACTTGACGTGTTCGAGAAAGGGCTGGTGGGTTGCAAGTACAGGGGGTCAAATTCAGCACAATACGCATTTTTTGGCGAAGGATGGGACAGTATAACTTACCTTGAGATAAGTGTGTCCAATCTTCCTTCACGCCCCCGCTGTCAACATAACGACGACATTAACCAAACTGAACTCCAAGCAAAACCGATAGCACCTTCGACAAATCTAGCCTTCTCACAAACGCTCACACATCACCTCACTGTCCCCCACCACCAACCCTGCTTTTGTTCTCCCTCTTTCGTAACTTACAGGCCCATAACCATCAGGATCGGCGTCGTCTTCCGTACATTATGCTCTTTTCCAAGGATAGCATACGCGAGCTTGGCACCGTCTTGAAGCTGCAGATACTGTGTTTGCGGTCCCGGCATTCCTTTGAGAATGGACCAGGACCACGGGTAAATCAGAGTGAAAAGCAGTTAGAAAAGTGGCGTTCTTGTGCTGGGCAATGGTGGAGTTCTTGATTCTGGTGGAGCGGATTGCTGATGATGAAATGCACACTTACTTGATATTGGACCGCTTCTTGTGCTGAACGGGGAGATGTGAGGGAATGGGTGTTGTTCTTGTCAACTTCTTGAGGAATGTGGGCAGATGTTTGGACGACAACTTCGGTGTGTGACTCAAGGCGAATGTAAGTCGCTTAGACAAGCCGCACTTCTTGGAGAAAGGAGAAAAGATCTGCCGTTCTGATCTCAAGTTCGATATTCGTTCCTGTTTGATGACATTGTCGCTTCCTGATCGAAGGGGGACAGGATGTCAATGGATACGATTACCGTCGAAAAGTGGTAAGGAACAGGTCTTTGTCTTGTTCCCCATATTCCGTATCCCACTGCTTTTGCTCACAGAAAAAAGAAGCTTCCAAACTTTGCGTCATTCTTACAGAATAGTCGCGTTCAGTTCAATAAGTCTTTTCAAATAACAAGAACGAAGTTGCAGAGAAAGATCTTTTAGGAGCTGTCGGTTGAACACGATCAAGTACACACTTGTCGCAATGGCCCTTTCACCATTCTTCGCCGATCCGTTTGGTCGTGGTTTGGCCGGGTTCGGTGTGACTCCTGGATGGGGTGGGACGTGGGATCAGAGGCGTGTAGGTCCGGGGCGAGTGGATTGGGAGTGGTTGCCAGGTAAGCTGGAGCAGCCTTGATGATTTTAGTACTCTCTTTTGCCATGTATGGCGACTTGATATGGTCTCATCTTGTGATTCATGGCTTGTGAGATGTCGACCTTTACGGTAAGTTCAATCGTCGCGTTTGTTTAGTTTCGCTTGCGTCCTCGAGTGTCATCTCATGACGATCTCATTTTTGATATGCTCCTTCCCTTTCCACCCAAAGAGATCGAAAACGAAGTCAAGATGCAGATCGACCTCCCTGGCGTCAAGAAAGAGGTACGTTGCTTCGACAAAGGATTCCGTCAAGTGTTCACATACTGGGGATTTGTTCGCTGACCTGTTCGCTAAACGAACGATGATTGAACAGGACGTGCGCATTGAATTCCGGGACGGGAACTTGATCGTCGCGGGTGAGCGTGATAAGGATGAAAGCCTTTTCACTGAAGGGTTTGTTAGGAACCAGGAACGGAACTATGGAAAGTGAGTTGAGAAGGGACTTGCGCTCCCATCGCTCCTTCTTGCCGTCTATTCCCCATCGTAATCGTGTTCTTTTCAACCCAATGCAGGTTCCGACGAACCATTTCAATCCCGCCGGGCTGTGACATTGACAAAATTGATGCGAAGTTTGATAACCTCGGTGTTCTTTCCATTACCGTTCCGCGGACTGGCACTGCTGAGGTGCACAAGATCACTTTGTCGTGAAGGGTTTGGGCGGCTGAATGGGCTGAATGGACGGTTCTTGGGAGGTGATAGTGCCTTACATTGGTTGATCGTGGGATCGATCTTGAGTTCAATGATATGTGACGTATATACGTGTATGAGGTTGCGACGTATTGGAATATCTCTCTTGGCAAAAATGTACCCTGAAATGTACCTGCAGAAGAACATGAAAAGGAATGCTTGCGGAGAATAGACTGTGCCGAGAAGCGCCTTGAAATCAGGCTCTGAAGAGGGAGGGAAACAGAGATCAATACCATGCACCGCGAGCTTGCACCAACGATATGTGTCCATAACCATGTGCAAAAATGTGATAGATCATTTTTCCGTTCCAACTTGGTTTCAACTATATGTTTCCAAATAGACCTTGTCCAGGATCTCGCCCGGACTTCTCAGACTTCGTCCCTCCAAAAAGATCAAGTGAAATTATGTGAGCCGTGAGATGGGCGCTGGTGTGGGCGCAATGTATGCAGGCTTGGGATTGTGTTGGACCAACTCCGACACCAGCTCTAGCGACACCGTACCAGCCGTACCCATATGTGGAAGAGACGCGCCTCCTTGGCCTGTCCTTGGCCGGCTCTAATATCCATCATTCATCACATTCATCACATTCATCCCTTCATCTATGCGCACCCACATCTTCGCCAGCGTCTCCGCTCGTTGAGTTAGTGGTGGACAAACTAGAGGGCAACAGTTGGAGCAACAGTCAGGGCGACGACCGCGGAATATGACTATCATCCGTCCACATCGATTCACACTTCAACCATGCCGCCGCCGAATCTCTTCCTCCATATCAACATCGCCCTTAAAACCGTTATCATTATCCTTCACCACGTCGTCCTCGCCTGGGCAGCCACAAAAGTTTATATTAGATGGAAAGCAATGGGCACAACCATGACAATCCTTCTAGTGAACGGGCTGCTCTACCTTTTGTTTTTCGAGTTCTCTTTTGCAGTGGACGTGTGCAATTTAGGGTCACAGCCCATAGCGGTGGTGACGAAAAATACAACTGCGTCGGGGTATGCGCTTGACGGTGATGGGGCGGGACAAGGGAGGTCTGTCTGTTCGGTTTTGGCACTTGTTGCGCGAATCTTATATTCCTTGGTTGCGACGGTGTACTTGGTGCTTCTCTTCAGATTGTAAGTGTGGCTTCGCGGTCATTCTTCCTCTAAGAGCGACTCGTTTCCTTTCCAGGGGAGGGGAGGGGGGCTGTTTATTACATCTTTGTGACCGACATCTAATGCTCTTTTCATATTTAGAATGCGGATTATTAAAAAAAAATATCCATGTGAGTGTTTGAACTTTTTTCTTTCGAAAGAAGAGCACTTTCAATTGATACTCACCGAATCGGTTTCGCTTGTTTGTTCACACCGTTCATGAACATCACGCTACCAGACAACGATGTATACGACATCCTATTTGTACTTATAATGTGCGGATCCGCAGTGGTAGTGCTTTTCGTTCGCGTCGGCGGTTGGGTTTGGAGGTGGGACTCGCCCCTCACGACGCTTGCATGTGAGTTTTCTATGTTGCTTGCATTTTCTTTTCCTTTCTTCTTCGTTGTCTGCAATGTTCTTGAGTTCCTGAAGCCCTCCCTTCCTCGTCATTGACGATCGCGCCCAATTTTGATTTTGCCAGTTGCGGTGTGGGGCATTTTCACCCTTTTCGTGGAAACCGTCATAAGTAAGTCCACAAATCTCGCTCAAGCGCCTGATCCACATTTTCTACGCATATTTCCGGACGGGCAAAATTCGGCCGCTAACTTCCCCCCTGTACTTCCTCTAAACTAAACATCTACTCTCCAACCCTCATCGCCTCCTTCAAAAGCAACTAATTGGATCCTCGAGCTCCGTACAACACATCACCGCCTCCAAAAAATGTCCCCGACCTCCGGCTACACCCTACTCGTCATCCGCACCATTCGCCTCCTCATCATCAACACAGCCATCACAACCGTCACGATCATGATGCAAATCACATTCATTGGGATTTCGAGGAAGTTGCCAGAGTGGGTGGGGGGGAAGGAGGCGGGTGATCAGGCAGGGAGGTTGTTTCAGGGGATGGCGCTGTTTGTGTTGTCGATGAAGGTGAGGTGTGATGTTTGATGGTATTGCATTTTGGGGTTGCGGGTGACGGCAAATCATTATATGAAGAGGACTGGCGGAACTGACGATGGGATGATCAGAATCTCAACTCACCCACTTTCCTTCTTTCATCTCTTCAAAAAATAGATCCCCATCATGTTATTCCTCGTCTTGTACCTCCGCCAAATGTTCGGCGAACCACACCATTTCTTCACAATCAACCGCAATCAGAGCAATCAACCTAGCAATCAACCCGTAACATTGAATCGGAGCAAAAGTAAAACAACAACTCGGACGAGCCACGACAATGTTCGATCCCAAACACCGAATCCGTTGTCGCCGCGTTCGGACTTACTTTCATCGTTGCCTTCGCCTATGTGTTCGATCGCGGCACAACCGTTTGTAAATGTAAAAACGGTTCGTTGAAGGGGAATCTCCCTCCGCACCTTTCTTACGTTCATGTACTTCGTTTCTTTGCCCTGCCACTGTGCTGTGTGGTTCACTTGTATAAATGCTCTCACTACAGATTGTTTTGGCAAATGTGACAATAGGCTGTAAATGACGAACTTGTAAATGACACTTTGTAAAGTCTTGATTTCGTTACTTCGCCGAAAATATGCTAAAAACTTGACCTTCGCTTCCTCATAACAAACTTGATGGACGGGATCATGCCGCCTACGCTTTGCGGTCAGTCCTACCCTCTGAAATAAATTCAATACCAGAATGAAGGTGTCGCCAAAAAAAAAACCAAAAACAAACAGAAACAATACAGGGCCCAAGTCGAACGCAAGTGGAATAGTCACCCTCACCCAGACCCTCCTCACCCAGCAACCGCTGCAAAATACACCCCAGCTGGATCCCCACCCCTCTCCTCCAACAAAGCAACCTCAACATCCCCATCTCCATCGTCCGACACAAATACCCAATCAACAGGGACATGATAAAACTCTTGCGTGGGTTTCCCACATCCAATGCGGCATTTGTCAGGGTAGAACCCGCCTTCCCACCGACATTGCCCGTTGGCATCAACGTCTCCTCCGTTGTTGTCCACACATCCCGTGCTGGATGCGCGGATGTCCCAGTAGCGTCCAATAGCATTACCGTTCACCCAAGCATGGCCACGTCCCATTGAACCGAGAAAGAGTACAAATGACATGTGTCCTGGACTGTTGTCAAGGGATGCAAAGGCGGTTTTCTGCAGAGATCGGAGATCCACTCGCTTGAAGATAATGCGATACCATGTGAGTGGCGTGTTGGAGGGGTTGACGGGTACGCCTGGTGTCCACGGGAGGTTTACTTGTGGTTTATGATACTGTATGTAGAAAATTCCGTCAATGCAGCCGTTCTATTGCCGAAATGAGCAGCGAGACTCGCGAATGAAAAAGCCACCTACTTGCAGTTTCTCGCCCTGTAGCCCGATCTGATGCAACCAAAGGCCTTGGGATGAAGAAGCCTCTGATTCGTCCTCCGTCAGAGAAACAGGACCGGTGATATCCACGCCGTTTACCAACACTCTTCCCAAAATCCCTTTCTGCACACGTTCCAAATGCGCGCCGAAGTTCTCCATCCCGTTGACTGTCACGAGAACTTGAAGTCTAAACGCGAGATTATTTGAAGCAACCTGGTCGGGCGAATCACTGCTGCCTGTTTGGATGCGAACGTGTAGTCCTTCGACAGCAATCAGCGTCGATGGGAACGTTGCTTGAATAGTCGTTCTGGAAGCACTCCTGTGCATCTCAAGGGGGGGCGACAAATCGAAGTCCGGCTCATGTTGCATATCCAGGGAGGAGACAGGCGGTGGCGGACTTTCAGGTGTGGGAGGCTCATTCTTGGTGGTGAAATCGACCTTACGACCATTGACGAAGATGTATGCAACACCCTGCAAGTTTTCTATGGTGACGTCGATTTTGGCATTTTCCGTGCCAACCGCTTCTTTGACTACGCTGGGGACGTTGACATCTTTAACATACCACAGATAATCCGTGTGGAACAAAGTAGTTCTGATATGCTCGAGAGGTCGTCGCGCAGAAATAATGGATGAAGCGTTCCAGAGTCCGATGGGTTCGCTGACCCACGAAACATGCTTGTCGAGCGGGTTCGGGATAGGAGCCTTCAAATCCGTTCGGCTAGGATGCGTGCGCTTCTCTCTACCATGCGTACCATCGATGTCAGAGGTCCGATACACGACGCGCCACCGGGGAGCGGCCTCTTCTTCGAGACTTGGTGTCCCCGTGTTCCTCACCAGAAGCGTGACTGACCATCGAGGCAGCTTGTATTCTGCGCCATCGAAACGAACAGTAGAATCCGCCCGGTCATTCCAATTTGACAGGAAGACAAGAGCCCGTTGGTTTGGCTGTGCGCTGTCCCAATATGTGTGTCCTTCCTGGTCGGATCAGAATGAACGAAAATTGTGACTACTTTGGGGACGACCGACGAGCAAAGGCCTCTACCGGCCTTATTTCACTCTGACTCTGATCTCAACAATGCGGAGTGCAGACTGATACATACCGTTTCGCGGCCAAATCGCCGATACTGGGGATCAGTACTCGTGAGCACGTCTGCATACTCCAAAAGAATGTGATGCAGCTGACTTAGATGCGAATACTTGGGCTCGTTAGGGAATCCATATTCGTCTAAAGGTGCATCGTAGTCGTAAGATGTTGTGATCCGAGCTCCAGAAGTCCTGCCGAAGTTCGTTCCACCATGCCACCTAACACCCCATGCAAGGAAACACGTAAGAAAGGGAAAGCGGAAACAAGAAATCTCAGACCAGAGTCTTAAAACTCACATATAGTAGGCTACATACGACCCTCCACGTGCGAACCATCGAGCGACGGAAAATGCAACATCTTGAGCAGGACGCGTTGCTGGATGAAGCAAAATACGGTCAAAACACATAAAGGTTGTGATGATATCTCGCTGGCTGCAATATGTTTTCATTCTTTCAGCTTACGTTTGGCGTCGCCCCATGCCTGAAACCATCCCGGCCAGTTCTCTGTCGTATTGTAAATCGATACAATCAGTTCATGAAGGTTTGCGACGAAGTTCTTCCAAGGAGCTTCCAAGCAACTGACCTGTGAAAAAGGCAGGCTGATTTTCGAACATACGCCAGTGCTGCTCGATCCAGTTATCACAGTAGAAGCCGTTGCAGGTGTTGATGACGGTGGGGACATTGTCCTGAACGCACATGATCCAAGGGACTCCTGTATTCAAGCTTTTTCGATGGAAAAACACGTTAAGTTGGCGATGCCTTCCATGTAATCTAAAGCACATGTATGATTTTCGGTATACCTATTCGCAAGGTCGGCAGCCCATAGAGCATACTTCATGCCATCAGGTCCATAATCACGTTGAACATGGCCGTATTCGTTCTCGATCTGCCAACATCACGAAATTTAACAACCAAACTTGGACAAAAGAGCGTCAAAAACACCTCACCTGCAAGAGGATAATAGGTCCGCCATTGCTTGCGAGATAAGGCCGCACCACATCGACAGTTTTCCTCACAAACCGCTCCATCGCTTCCATAAATGGCGCATTCATTGTTCGCACCTCCATCCCCGGCTTGGTAAGAAGCCACGTCGGAAACCCACCCCAATTCCATTCAGCACAAACGTATGGACCGATACGGAGAACGACAAACATCCCTGCCTTTTGAGCAAGGTCCAAGAACAGAGGAAGGTTGGCGTTTCCACTTTCGAAGTCGAAAACCCCTTCTTCGGGTTCGTGGATGTCCCAGAAAGTGTACAGCTGAATGGTGTTCAGTCCAGCCTCTGCAGAGCGACGGAACAGAGAAGGCCACATGTTCGGGGTAGATCTTGGATAGTGAATGGCCCCGGCAAGAAGAAGCTGGGGTTGGTTGTCAATGAGCAGGGCATGTCGGTTGTAGCTGATATTGTGAGTGACAGGAGGTGGAGACGAGTTTGGTAGATACTGCGAGAGGTTTCCACTGAGCCAGTCTATCGAATGGCAAGGGAAAACCATGAAAGAGGCTGTGAGAGCGGCTGTCAACCAGACAAGTTTCAAAGAGCCCCAAAGCTGGGAGTGGCGAAAGTCCGGGGCGTTCATGGTTAGCGGCGACTGCGTTATCGCAAGGAGTCGTTTCTCTACTGAGATATTCGTTACTGAGTTTTTGATTTCCACAGCTTCGTCGCCTTCAACCCCTCCAACCGACCGCCACCACGCAAACTTCTCAAGTTTAAGCATTGTGAGTCTGGTAATGTGACACCTCGTGATCTCGTTCTCCGACTCCAAGTAACTAGTTGCAACTCCGACACTTCAAGTATAAAAAAAGCTTGGGCAAAAGCTTGCTTCCAGCATGAATTTGTACGAGTCTGACACCAAAACATGCCAGTGAAGCAGGACTATTTGTTGACTCTTCAGGGAGTAACCTTTATTGTACATAGAATAAGAAGGATTGCGAACCAGCGCAAGGGTGAACCATGAAAAGCTACATATGATTTGATACAAGATGTTGAGCTAACAACTACATAGAAAGTATAAAGAATAGAAAATAGAGGAAGCAAACTATCCTTCAAATCATCCCATGCTTCGCCTAAAGATATACCTTTTACTATTCGTAGAATACAAACGATTTAAGGGGACTTTTCTTTCTACGAGTTCGGTATCAGTGGAAAATGGCTCCCTATGGAGGTTACCATCACTTGTTGCCTCGTTTCCAGACTTGCCATCGGAGAAATCGAAAACGCTCGCAGATAATTGGTGATGCTCAAACCCGTGCCCGTTTTCGCGTCGGCGTCTTGCTGCAGATGACATAGATGGCAGATCACCAGAAGATTTGGATTTTCGGAGGGGTTTCTGTGGTTGTGGGGATGACACAATGCTTGATTCGGTTCGTGGGGGATTCCAAAGAGCCCGAGAACAAGGATTGTGCGATGTAGAAGGAGGTGTCCAAAAATGTCCCTCGAAGTGTGGAGCATCGTTGGGGCCAAAAGAAGGGACCCGTTGGGTGGAATAGTGTGTGTGCGTTGTTGGGTTCTGCATCGATTGGAAAGAATACGGTTCGGCGTATGTCCGCATCTCACCCTGCCACGACCGTCTTGGATTCTCAACAGACCAGCTGAAAGATCCCGGTGTAGCCACTGGATTCGGAACCCCATCGTTGACAGCGAATAGTGTATATGTTGCAGATGTGGATGAGCCTGGGTATCCGGTTGGATCATATACCGTGAATTGGGATGGGAAATGGACTGTGTGGCGCCGATTTGATTCGGTTACGTGGCCATGTTGCGGTCCAAAGGACTTATATGTGGATGGAGAATGCACGACATGTTGTTGATATACATCAGACCCTGGAAGGTGTCGAGCTTCGACCGCGGTGGGTGCATCAGTGGACCATCTGAGACCAGGGTTGACTTGATCTTGATCTGGGAGTTGCATGCTGTGCCGTCGGGGATCGATGGTTGTAACAATCGGAGGCTGTGTTGATGCCCGTTTCAGCGCCTTCTTTGAAGCTCTCGGAGAACGCGGAAGGTGGATACTATGCCTAGGAGCCGTATCATCATTTCCTGATGGCATCAAATCTCTGTGAAGGGTTCCTGCGGACATGCGGAGTCCATTAGATCGCATAGATCTAAGAGACCTTCCTTCGTGAGTTTGAAGCAGAGGAACAGCAACAGGTGATGGAGTGAAGTGATGTTGAACGACCAGAGGAGCGGGCGTGACGTGAACAGGGTCTGGTGTCGGAAGATCGTTTTGCTGGTGGGCAGTATTGTGGTTCTGATCCACCCCAAAGCGCTTGTCCCGCCTCAACGTCGGAGCAGAAAGGATCCGCCGGATGAACCTTCCACTTTGACTGTTGCTTCCTCTTTTCTCGGGACCGTTCTGTACCTTCTCCGTCGCGTTTTGCCACCTCGCGGCTTCTTCTGTTACAGTTACATTTTGGCTCGATCCTCTTTTGGTGAAGACTTTCTCGAAAAAATCGTTCATTTTCCGAATCGATTGCAGGAAAGGCGAGGTTCTTCTTTGCTGTGCAGACGACGAAGAAAGGGGGGTCGATATGTTGTCGGCAGATCGCATCCAAGGCAAGGTCCGCGTTGCGTCTTGGTGAGAATGTTCACTCGCCTTCTTTTCCAGACTTGCTGTGTTGGTGTCAAGATTCCTCAAACCCCAAAGCTGTTGGTCAGATAACTCAAAGGCCGAAGTGGTCCAGCGTCGATTTGGATGGCTGCGAGCCCCGCGTCGGTGCTTTCGGCCGTCGAACGTGCTGTCGGGCTCTGAAGGCACTGTCGCTGAAGTCTCGGTGACATTTGCACGTCTGGGAAGCAATGGCGAGTCCCTGAACGAGAAGCGAAAGAGCGCGCTTTTCGACATTTCGAGGGTTCGACGGCGAGACTGTGGATTAGCGGCGCTCCAGGGCATCTTCGACGGCGACTTTGACCTGGTCCGAAACCGAAAGTCACGAAAAACGTCAAATGGCGGAATCCTTTGATTTTTTGAGTATCTCATTGGTCGACTGATCGATCGTGACTAAAATGGAAAGTGTACACCCCCAGCAATCCCCAAAAGCAAGTCGCGTTGTGTTCCACAGGCGCTTTCACCTTCAGCGAGATCGTGAGAAACGCGAGATGATTCAAGTGGAAAGTCAAGACCTTAGAACAGTTCATCCTGATATGTATACTGGGAAATGTTGAGTTTGTGATAGGTATAATTGGAGCGAAAATAGCGACAACAAGTGAAACCTGCTACTGAATCTATGTATATACATGTCGCTATATGAACTCGCCCCCAGCCTCACACCCTTGCACCTCCCCCCTCCTCATTCCAACACTCCCAGCGATGCCAGCAACAAAGCAACATCGAATTCTTCCGACGCTGAAGCACGGCCCCGGCCGCGGGGGGGGGGCGGCCCCCGGGGGGCCGCGGCCGCCGCCCGTCCGCGGGGCCCGCGCGGGGCGCCCCGGCGCAGGCACGAAACCCGGGGGGGGGGGGGGGGCGGGG
>JADGJF010000333.1:0-23463 GCA_027596845.1 Quaeritorhiza haematococci | reverse complement strand
GGGAAACGTGTGGGGAAAGAGAAAGGGGGAGGGAGACAGTGGAGAATGTAATCCTCTCCCTCGTTATTCAGAGAATCAAAAACCCTCGAAATCCCAATCTTTTCCCTGCATTTTGTACATTGTTAAATACTTCTGCCCGCCCGTCCTGACACCCACTCCCCGCAAGTCTCAAGTCCCCCATGCAATCCTGTGATCTTCATTCCCTTTGCGCTTGAAAGAATAGCACGTATGCACTTTGGGACTGTGTTTTGTGTTTTGCGAGACAAGAGATGTCAGAATACAGATTAGTAAAGTCGCAAAAACCATAAGGAAGGGCAAATCATGAACTTGCAAAAATAAAGACGGCTCGAATCAGACGAAAACAGAAAATGAAAAATAAGACTTACTTGTCGAAGATCGTTTGGATCGTCCACCCGTGACACCTTGTCGTCATCAAAGTGAAGCCACCGGTCTCCCCGTTTGCAATACGCGGTATCTGTGATCAAAAAGGGGCGGGATAAATAGGTATATTGAGCGCGAAAATGAGGGGACAAGAAAAGGTCGCATTGCGAGGATACCAAAAAACTAGTCGCAGTTACTTACAGTGTCCTGAGTTCAAGCTGCCGAAATGGTTGCTAAAATACAAAGAAAGGTGGAAGAAAGGTGGTGCGAAGAATTACGTTCGGTCAGTCAATAACACCACGGGGCTAAATCAGATTGCTCAATCTCCTTACAGAAAGAAGACTGAGATAGTACTTACCTAATCGCAAACAAATCGTACTTGGAACTCTTTCGCCGTGCCTGTGCTTTATCAACATCCTCCTTCCCGTTCGCGATAACAACCGCAGTCTCCCTTTCGGTCTGCTCTTGCTCCACATCCATGACCTCTTGATCTGCAACATCGTCAGCATTTGTCTCCGGCACAGCGGCATCAAGCTCATCGTCACCAGGCCTGTCAGCGTCAGGAACCTGTTGCTGCTCATCGTCTTCCTCTTTTTCCTGCTTCTTCTCGGTCCCAGCCTCTCCTTCATCAAGATGGTGACCATTAACCCCATTAATCCCATTCGCCCCTTTCACAACCTTCACGCCCTTCTCTTGTCTCCCTCCCAACACAAACTCCCCAAGATCAAAATCGACCGGTTCGAAATCAACGGGCACGTCCCGCTTGCTCCAAATGCCGGGCATGTTCGGGTGCTGGACGAACCTCTTCAAATGGACAATGAGCACTTCGGGTAGACTCCATAGATCGAGTTTCTTGATCCCGTGCGTATGCCGCTTGCATCGAGGACAGTACCATTCGTCGACTTCTTCTTCTTTCATGTGGAGTCGGAGGCATTCTTGGAGGGTTACGAACCGAGGAGTCTCCGGATCTTGGTGACCGAGCTCCATCTGATCCCCCGGATTGTGTTTAGATTAATGCAGATAGAAGGGCAAAAAGAAACACCGGTGAGAACTTCGGCGGCTACATCATCGGATAGGAAATGGACGAGAAGCTCGAGGAAGATCACTCACATGCGCATCATCCGCTTCATTGAAGAACGCAGCCTTCAATTTTTGCTCATGCCACCTGAGCCGAATAGTTTTGGCCTCACTCGGATTTAAAACAATAATGTCGTCATCTCGATCATTAGCACCATCGTCATTATCCTCCTCGTCCCTATTCTGTGAATCGCTAATGATTTTCAATCGGAAGATCGGCGTGCTGCTGGCCATCAACTTGGCAGCGTCTACCGTCAGGGTCCTTGTTATTTTCGAGTCATTTGTCGAGGATGGTTCAGAGTGCTGGTTAGAACATACATGCACCGCAAGCTTTTCACCAAGCCCAATAAACAGAAAGAAGTTATTCTCACCTCCCCATTCTTTGCAAAATGGTCATGTACAGCTCCCTCCGAGTGTACGCCCTCGGTCGAACAGTCAATATCATCGGGAACCCGAAAGCGCGATAGGCCACTTGTTGTTCGTACATAAGTGGCATAGCTGGATCTGCAAGGCCGCCATTAGCACCGTTCACGTGTTGATAGTGTCGGGCGAGGGCTCGAGGATACTCTTCTCGTAGTTGATGTGAGGCACTGATGAAAGCAGCCGGTTCGGGGCCATCCAGTTCCGATTCCAACTCAAAGCTATCAACAAGGATTGTGGAGATTGTCAGTGCTGGCATATCACAGAGTCGCTTCGGACAAGATCAAAAGAGACAAGACAATTTCACTCGTGCGGGAACCCGCCCACTCCAAGTCTACTCACAAGCACATGTTTGTGGCAAGCCCATGCAGATTACACAGCAACTCGTTGTCGTCCAGATACCGTTGGATCACAGATTGGATAACAATCGTTGCTGCGAGCTATTCGTTATTTCGTAGTTTGGTTTGGAAAATATGATGAGCATTTCCTGGTGTTGTGTGCAGTGTGCACAAAAGGCCAGGCACAGTGGTACACTCACCCTTTTCGGTGGAATCCCCGTAGCCTCCATCACAGCTTCTTTCACCGTTATCAAAGGGGTTGTAGGCATGAAATTGAAGCGACACTGCGAAATGCCAAATACATTCAGTCTTGGTTGAATGGTAAAAACCGGGGTGATGGCATCTAACCTGCTCCTTTCTCAGATTGCTGTAGACGACCACGAGCTGAACATCCATCGGCAGGTTCGGGAGCTCCACCGTGAGGTTCATGTACGGGTCGAACTTGATGGAAGTCTGCAGAAGGTTTACCCGGTCGGATATGGATCAGGTTAACCCAAAAACGATTCCAGAATACAGAGATAATCATAAAAAGAATCATGAAGAGAAAGTAGAGTGGTATTGACGAGAGACATTGGGAGATATTCTCTTACCTTCCCGCAATCCTTGCACGTAATCTTCGACTTGTATTGCCCATAGAACTCATCGACTTTTTTCAGGTTGATTTAAAACACATTAGAAACAACAAACACAGACACACCCAAATCATCAGAAACCGCTTTTCTCCTCTATTACTTTCTCATCTCACCTATTATTGAATCATTTCGCTTCACATGCGCATCCCAGAAGTCCTTCGCAATCACTTCGTCAGCAACAGTATCATCATAGTCTGGGAGCTCAATGTAAGGCTTTTTGAGGATTTTGTTCACGTCTGTTTGCAAAGTGGACCATACGTATAAAAATTAGCTATGGTGCTTCATACTGCTTCCTCAGTTCGAAGAGCCTACAAACGACTTGCCACATACCTTCATGTATCGCATCTAGCAACCACCGCAGAAATTCCTGCATACGATGACCATTATACGTTAAGTGTACAGGTACGAACACGCGAAATCGGAGAGAGTCAATGAAGCGAAAGACAGCACTTTCACTTGCGTTGAAGCTCGTTAAAGCAAGTGATAATGCCGGACCTCTTCAACGTTAACCACTCATTCTTTGTTTCCCTACTTACCTCAGAGTCATGTTGCTGGTAGACGTCAAAGAGGGAAGAGTATCTGTTCAAGGCTCTCTGTGGGATGTGCAGACAAGACCGGCGCGAAAATGAGGGTCAAAAAAAGAGTCAGTTTAACGGTCGTCGTGTGATGCAAAAACAACTGACCATGCCCTTCACAATCAGAGCTTCTTGTCCAACTTCCTCGAACCACACATCCCCCAAACGCGCCACGGACTAACCAAGAATGCATTCGGCAGAAAAGCTCCAAAATCCCCTTCGCATCCCGCCAACTGTCCCATCAACCTTGCAAACACTTTCGCAACCTCGCCTTTGCTGTTTGAGAGGGGATTCTCCGTGTTGATGTCGTGGACGTAAGAGTTGTCTTTCAAGTGTTTATGGGGCATATTGATGGAGGAGAGATCGCATGAGAAAACATGAACGGCAGCAATAATGACCTTGGCTGAGATAATTGTACACGACGAAGGCCGATCAAACGCCCGAATTCCTGAAACTTACCCAGGAAGTAGCGAACAAACTGGGGGATACTGGCCAAACATTGTATGATATTGTTGATGAAGCAAGTCTGGTCATCATTTGAAACCATTGCCGCCATAGGCCAAAGGCGAAGAATCAGGAGATTCATCATCGGGTAAATTACGGGATAAGAAACGGAGGTCAGTTAATGGTGCGCGAGAAAACCTCCTACCGACTTTCGCTCTATCCCTCTCCCTTATGCGCATACATATTAATGAAATCGATACTTACAGTCCCCTTATTAAACAATCCAACGAGCTTCTCCCCTCTCTCCATCCGGGCCATCATGTACTCTCTGGCCTGTTCACTCATCGTTGCCAAGCGGTTTGCTTGTTGCTCTTCCTCATCACTAAGTTCTTTTCCATCCCGTCCCCTGGTCCTCACCCTCGTCCTCCCCACCTCCACATCCGCCACCGGCCCTTCCGCAACAGCCATACCCTCGGGCACACCAAACACTTCCTCATCATCCGATACTCGCCAATCCTGTTGCATTCTTTCCCGCTGCATATGCGCATGAAGCTGCTGCTGCTGCATCAAATGCATCCTCATCAACTCCGCCTCCCGGTGTCGTTGTCTCAGCTCACGTTGGTATTGACGAAATTGTGCCTCAACACTTCCTGGTTCGACGTCGAGATTGTCGTCCTCAATATCAGCATCCCGCATCCTGCCCAGATGCTCATACACATCCGCTAGCCGCAAATGATTGTAGGCCGGTGTGGACGATCCGGATCCTGAAACTGAAGCCGACGCGGATACAGATCCCGAGTATCCTTCTTCACCGATGACATCGTGGAGATCATCAAAGCCGCTTTCAATTGCACTGGCCGTTGTGGCTGTAGAGCCTCTCGAGACAGTTCCACTTTCAAACCCATCACCCTCGACAGCGAACCCAAGAGCACTTTTCGCCGCGGCTTCATGGAGCGCCGCCGCTTCCTCGTCATCATCCTCGAGATCGTCGTCGAACATAATGGATGAGGAAGATGTGTCGCCAGATGACAGGCCACTGTCGCCAACTGGAGCTTTAGAATGGTGACGACCGCCGGCGACCTCGGAATCAGCCGAGTACGATCCTCCATGCCCGGTCCGTCGCATTCGAAGCCTTAACCGCTCATCAACTTCCACATCGCCCAGCTCCCCATCCTCATCATCGCTATCATCAAGTTCTAAAAGCTCCGGGTCAAGTCCGCGTTGGTAAAATGGGATGAATCGACTGCGGCGGACATGCCCTTTCGTTGCATTTGGCGGCTGGGATGTTGGCATCGCTCGGGTTGATGATGACTCCTCATCGTCGACGCTGACAGACTTCGGACTTGAAAGCTGCGAAGACAACGAGGCCGCATTTGTTGTGGATGGCGAGGATGAAGACCAGCGGGGAACAATCTGTTCCTCGATGTCCTCGATTTCTTCAACCATGGCAAGCGGGAACGAGGGTTCAGCGACGTCATCTTCAACATCGACATCGACATCGACATCGACATGCGTTGCTGTTTGAACGGTCTCCACCACGTCTTCCATATTGTCGTTGGTGTTGTTTGCGTCGTCCACTTGATCCATAGCCTCTATATTCTCCTCCTCTTCAAGGATCTCAGCTTTTCCCTTCCTTTCCTCTTGGTCATCGCGCCATTGCCAAAGGCCCTCATCCTTCTGGCCGTAATATGTGATGCGTCCGCCCTCAATGGCTTCTCCCGAAACATCGTCGACCATCTCCACGCCGTCATGCATATCCACGTCATCCTCGTCCGAACCGTCTCGTAACGTTCCTTCCTCTTCCTGATCATGAACCAGATCTTCCGCAACGAAGACATTCGTTTCCTTCACATCCGCAGACCCGTCATCGCTTTCGTGGGCGTCAGTCTGGTCATCATCCTGCTCGTGGATAACGTCCGCAGCCTCGGAAGCATCAGTTAGAGCAGAAACTTTCGAGACATCATAGTTATCAGCAGCAGCAGAGGCATCTTCCTCCAGAGCAACGGGGGCCGAAACTACCGCTGATATTTTCGCCTTCAACTGACTTCCGGCAACCTGGAGTTTCCTAAACTCCTCAACAACTGCCTCCGCTGTCTCCGTCTGTGTCTGTACTTCGACCTGCGTTTGCATATCCTTCGCACCCTGTTCCTCCTTCTTCTGTTCCTCCTCCGTTATCTTCGTCTGATCAACCTCCTCGACCTTTGGAACCACAACGCCGAGCTGGTTCCACATGACTCCCGCTTTCTCCTTCTTTAAATTAAGTTCCACTTTGATACCCTTGACAATCCGCGAGGTCGAGGTAACCGGGTCAATCTTGTAGGCAAGCTGGAACGGGAGGACAAAAGCTATGGAAGGAGCGGCGGGTGTTGGTGCATGGAGGAGATGGACAACCACCTACAAGTGTCGTAGAAACGATCCAGTTAAGAAATACCGTTCATTACGAAAATGAAAGATGGTGAAAAGAAAAAAAGCAACGGGTTCCCAGGACATACATTCTGTTCCGTGAAGTCGACGCGCACGTCACCCTCCTTCACATTCTTGGAATATATTGAGACGCACACGCCATTGCTCGTCTGATAGTAGTCGTATCGAGGGAACTGGATTTGCGGGACCTGTTGCCGCTGTTGCTGCGGATGAACCGGGGTTGGTGTGCTGTCGATACAAAGAGTGAGCATACAATCGGATTCAAATACCAAAATCTTGAACGTGCTGAATAGACCAGTTCCAATTCAGATCTACCTTTTCGACACCGGTGATGCCGGTGAATGTACAGAGACAGAAGTTGGTTTGGCAGCAGCTGCTTCCCTTAAGGACGCTGCGAACTCCTTGACGTCTGATAAATCGTGCTCTTCCTCAAAATCGAGCTTGCTGTCCCTCTTGACAGGTCCATTCGGTTTCAGTTTGCGTTCCTTATCATCTTCATTGTCGCCCTTCCTATCTCTGTCGACCGATGTGGATGGCTTTCGCTGTGCAGCTCGATCCCGACCGCCGTTGGATCCGACGGCCTTTTCCATAGAGGCTTTCAATGCATCGGGGGAACCGAATGGATTCTTCTCCAACGCTTCCAACAAATCCGCCAACTGGCTACTCGGATCAATGTTGGGTAACTTGCCACCGCTACCACCTGCGGCTGCTCCGCTTCGTTGCTGGGTTCCTTGCTTCTGCTGTTGTCGCTGCTTCTGTAAAATTTCCTGGACTTGAAGCTGCAGCGTCTCTTGTTGTCGTTGTTCAACATACTGAAGAATCGCCCTCATTTTTTTGTCTTGATCGTCAGCCCCACCATTTTGGCGTTCTTGAGGTTTCCAAGTGTCGGCGGAAGCTTCATCTTCAGTTGTTGATGTTGTCGTCGCCGCCGCAGGCGTTTCAGTTAACGATTTTGCCTCTGCCGCCGATCCGCTGTGTTTCTTCTTCTTTTTCTTTTTCTTTTTCTTTGAACCTTCAGTCCCTTCACCAGCCCCAGGGGTCAAGGTGGTGTTGTTGGCAGGCTTATCCTCCTCGGTGTGGTTGTGAGACTCGCCGATTACAGCCTCCTGCGATGGTGTCGAAGGTTGACGAGACTTCTTCTTCTTGCGACCGTAGGTTTTCACCGCAGCCGTCGCGTTTGTCGTGGTTGATTCTGACGATGACGCAACGAGTGCCGAGACGGAAGCCGGCGTGGATATAGACTCAGCAGCTGATGCGGCGTGCTGTGCAGATTTGGTGCTGTTGAGAGCTGATTTGAGGGCGGGCGGAGGAGATGAAGGTGTTTGAGGGCTAGTGGAGGAAGGGGACTTTGATTTGGCATCTTCGCCTGCGACGGTTCGTGGAGGGGAAGTCGGAGGTGGAGAGCGACGTTTCAATTGAACGGCTTGTGGGCTATCACTGGTGTTGAAGGTGATCTTCTCGTTTTTGGATAAGTCAAACTTAACGCCTTTGGTGGGTTGTGGGGGGAACTGGGGTTGAGCAGGTGAGCCATGTTTGGTTGGGGGTTGAGATGAGGTGGTAGAATGTATGGTGGTGCCAGCGGTGTTGTTTCTGGAAGCAGTGGACGCGTTGGAGGCAGATCTTCTCTTCTTTTTAACTGACATCTTCCGTCAAAGTGTGTCGAAGCAGTCGGAGAGAATGGAAAACGGCGGCGGAGGATGAAACGGGAAGGGTGATGGTGGAAATATAGATATTATGTAGAGAATTGACTTATGTATAGGTGGAAGTGTAAGGTGAGGGTAAATGAAGGATAAATGAGAAGACCCAACACACAGAGCGGGGTTAGCAGGCGGTTGTGCTGTTGACTGACAATTACTTCAATGTGGGGGGTTTCGGGAGCGGAGGAGGATTGGTGAGCATTGCATTCAGGACGCACGGGATGTCGTCAGCTCAATCGTCGCGAGTCGTTGGGACAGCGGAGTGATTACTATGCCGCCGCAATGGTCATCGTCTGTGTTTTGGGGGTGATGATAAACTGACAACCCAAACTCAGATATTGCGTAACCTTGTGTTCCCGTTCTCCAGGTTCAATTTTGACCACCCGAAACGACAGATGACGCCACGACGCCTGCGGTGATGACAATGAGACAGTGTGGCATGCATCTTTGTTCGACGATTTTGCCTCTGAATCCATATCCCAATCCTTCCGCTGCTGAAAGACGATATCCTCTCTTTTTCTTGGGGGCACACCCACAGTATGAACAGTCTGAGCTAATCTGGCTGCTCCCCACATGTTGCTCTGAAACATCCTTTGCTCATCGCTCAAACTGAACCCTGGGCTGAAACTTCAAAAAGAAGGACTTGCTTTTCGCAACATCTTCTCTCTTTGTTGTCAGAAGAATCTTACAAGTGGTTGAATCCTAGTGGACACTTCAAGGCCACTTAGCTAACAATACAGAAACTGAGGTTTTGTGGAAAAACGACGTTCCTTTCTAGACCGCCTTCTCCTCTCCCGCCCCCACTTTCACCTTCTTTGCTGCTTTCGCAGTTCCCTCTTTTCCTCATGCGTAGATTTTCAGAAAGTAGAAACCCTTGCAACTTTGTGAAGTCGAGTGAAGCTTCTCATACATGGTCACTTACTGATTCTGCACTGGATCATCCAGCTCTGAATACATGTACATGCCATGAAATACTATTACAATTTTCTTACATGGGTAGAGTTCTGTGTGGAGTTGTGTGATTTTGATTGGACTCACATTTTTAGTAGGTCACATTTTTCAGGGCATGCCATAAATTGTTGATTTTGTTGTTTGTTTGTTTACTATTCTGCGTGCATTCTTTTGGTGGTCATTTGTTTATCGAAAGCGAATACACACCTGCATTTTCCTCGTCGAAAAATTGGTTTTTGCCATCCATATTTCTCAACCCAGCAACGAACCTTTTCCTTATACTCCATCTTCGCACACCACCAAGTTCCCTTCATCCACACAAAGTTGGATTTCATCGCCTTCTTCTGCGACACCCTCATCCTTATTTCGTCTTCCTCCACCAAGAGCATACCCAAGGCAGTCTTCAAATCCTTTCGTTTATTGCCCGGCAAACTACCACCCATCGCATCCACCGCACTTACCCACATTAACAACTGTAGACATGAGCGGGTACTTTGCACCAAAGGGTTCTGCCCCGCCGAAAGCCGGCGCCTTCAAGCAGCGCAGCACCGAGAAGAAGGGAGTTCCTAGTAAGTGTTCACATACTCCGCCGCCTTTCAATCATCAAAACTTCGTAGTCAAATTCTTCCTTCAGTTGGTTGACATGTCAATCCTTCCCTTCCGTTCTCCCTTCCGTTCCCCTGCGGAAATAAATCTATATCTGCTTCAACGTATTGCCAAATGCGGACCGACCCCATGAAGAGGACGTTTCCTCGTCTAGTTTTAGGAAGCTTTATGATCGAGGTGATTTCCCGATTTCGGTGAACCACGATGCGAAAGGAAACAAGATTAACTGGAAGGTAAGAGTTAGAGAAGCGAAGCAAATCAACAAACTGCTTACCCGGAAGCGGACATACACAAGAGTTCAACGAGCCTGATCCACTGCCCCGTATTTCTTCCTTCTTAACATCAGGTCGACATCGAAAAGCTCGACTACCACCACTACCTTCCCCTCTTCTTTTCGGGCCTTTGCGAAACCGAAGAGCCGTACGCATTTTTCGCTCGCCAGGGGATTCACGATTTGCTTGACAAGGGCGGCAGCAAGATTTTGCCCGTTGTTCCGCAGTTGATCATTCCGATTAAGAGTATGTATGAGAAAGAAATGGGGCTCGAGGAAAAAGATATGGATAGGGAACGGGAATAGTAGGAATGGGATTTTACTTTTCCATTTACGTATTATTGCGTATTCATTGTGTGCGTTCTTCGTTTTACTGACCAAAATCATATATTCTATCCCAAACAGAGGCCCTCAACACCCGGAACGTCCACGTCATCACAACAACCCTGAAAGTCCTGCAACATCTCGTCGAGTCGGCAGATATGGTGGGCGAGGCACTCGTCCCATATTACAGACAGATTTTGCCGATATTCAATTTGTTCAAGAACAAAAATGGTAAGTGGAAGTGGGGGTGGAGGGAAACTGGAAGGGCACTGCGTCCACGGCCGACGAAGGGTGTGCTTATTTAGGTTTGGAGTGTTGAGGTTCCCGGAACCAACTATAACATTTCCAATACCTTTCTCTGTTGCATCCGTCAATAACAGTCAACCTGGGCGACGGCATTTACTACTCGCAACAAAAGCGCGAGAACATCGGCGACCTGATCCAAGAGACGCTTGAGAAGTTTGAGCTGACGGGTGGGGAGGACGCGTTTATCAACATCAAGTACATGGTACCGACATATGAGTCGGTTTTGTCGAGGGTGTGAAAAGAGACGTTCAAGGGGGAGAAGAGGGAGAACAAAGTATATGTGAACGCGAAAGGCAGAAGAGGGAAGAAGTCTCAAGAAAGTAGTATATATAGAGGGAATATTTTGCAAACCAGTTTGAATCGTGAAAACTTTTTTCGTTTGGCAGGAAGACGGGAATGTATGATCTTCCGCTATTGTTCTTCTGTTGTGTTATTCATTTTCTCCGATTGTGTGCGGACTGGTGCTCGCGAATGTTCATTTCATTGTTGCCACTTGTAACTGCTTTCAAACATTTACAGACAGGGAAAACATTTCACAAAAAACGCCGTCGATGTGCTTTCGGGCACAATAATGTTGTTCTTTTACTGATACATATCTTGACGAACACTGGACTGACGAAGATTACGAGGTTGTGGTGCTCTGGGGTTGGATCTTCTATTAAACAACGACCACACACAGCTAGCATTCACGTCGGTTCCCGATTGAAAGACTGCATCAGTAGCCATCGTTTTGGTGAGATGGCACGAGTGAGCAAAATTCGAACCCCGACACTTCTCTTATCTCTTCTTCAGTTTCTTCGTTCCCAAGATACCGCATGTCACACAACAGTCCCCTATTCTTTGCAGCTGAATTCAGAAAGGTAAACCTCTCTCCCACCTCGATTCCTCGCTCCCACAAATATGGCCCACTTCGAGGTTCACCACCCATCCTACTCAAACGGTTCTACCGACCACGGCCATTCCCATACCCATGACGGTGTCCACTACCATGCAGCACACGACCACGGACATACGCATGAGAACTTGGAACACCCCGGCCGTTTCGAGGAACGCGACGTACCGCTTTATGGCGAACGCAATTGGGCTGAGAGGGCTTTTACAGTCGGGATCGGAGGGTACGCTCAGAGGATCTGAACTGTTGTTTAAAATGTTTTGCTGTTGGCATATTGATACTACTTTTCGTTTTATTTTCGTCATCCTATGGCAAAAGACCGGTCGGTTCAGGGAAAACAGCCCTGATGCGCCAACTGTGCAGTCGGTTCTACCCAAAGTACAACGTTGCCGCCGTAACGAACGACATCTTCACCAAGGAAGACGCCGAGTTCTTGTTACGTTGTCAAGCTTTGCCTGCGGACCGTGTTCGCGCTATCGAGACAGGTGGATGCCCCCATGCGGCCATCCGGGAAGATATTTCGGCGAACCTGACGGCGTTGGAAGAGCTTCAAGCGCGTTTGGGCACTGAACTGCTCTTGATCGAATCTGGCGGAGACAATCTGGCGGCGAATTATTCGCGCGAGCTTGCGGATTACATCATTTATGTCATCGATGTCGCGGGCGGAGATAAGATTCCGCGAAAAGGCGGACCGGGGATCACGCAGTCGGATTTGTTGGTAATCAACAAGAAGGATTTGGCTGAGCATGTGGGGGCGAGCTTGGAAGTAATGGAGCGAGATGCCGGGAAGATGCGAAGCGCAGGGCCAACGATTTTCACGAACATGAGGTCGGGCGAAGGGGCGGACGAGGTGATGCGGTACATTTTGGATGCTTACAGAGCATCTGGTGCCGAGGCATACAACAAAAAGGTCACTGCAAAGGAGGGGTGATTCAGTGGTTAACATGACTATAGCTCGTTCCGTGAATTAAGGGAAACTTCTATAGAGGACTTGAAAGAAAACTCAAAGGACTTTTCTGGCAAAACAAAACAAAACAAAGTCTTGTGTTTCTGTGTTACAGTTGGAAAACTCACACCGACAGTCCATCGAGGTGACACTGGAGAACCCAAAGACGACGAAGACGAAAATGTCCTTCACTCCGCAGTCCTCCTGGAATCGGAGTCGGACCGCCTATTCCTCTCCGTCCCCCTCAGCATCGATTTCTTCCCGTATGAACTCTCGGGTAGGTCCTCGAATTCCATTTTTCTTCGTTGGCGAGTCAATGCCTGTGCGTAATCTAACGATCTCACTTTTGCTTCATTCACGTCGCTTTGGTTGGTTTCGCTTTTCAAAGAACAACTTCGAAACGACCCCTCTTTCAACTCCAGATTCGAGATCCCGCATTGGCCGCAACCTTCCAACCCAAAACCCGTACTTCTCAGAACCCCCCCAAAGACGATCCCCTTACTACTTCAACTCCGACGACCATGAAACCTTGAACCGGCTCTCACCCTCTCCCTGGGGCAGACGTTCCACCCCGGGAGACTTCACAACCAACGGCGTGGGTAATGGTAACGTCTACATGCCCCCGATTGATACACCACCATCCACGTCTATTACTGGGTCAGCGTCCTTGAGAGCGTCTCCAGTCAAAGCCAGCTTCATGTCCGCGTCGAAACAAACACGGTCGTCGCCATCACCATCCTTAGCACGAAGCGGAATGTCACCTTCGGCTTCTGCTGCTTTCTCTCCCTCCGCCTCAAGCTTGCCCACGTCTGGACCGACCCCGGTCAAATCGGGTTCTCGTTCTGGAAACGGCAACACAACTTCACCCTCCGCCAACTTGACCGGCAAATGGGAACACCCGGCCTTTGCCGAAATCACCAAACGTCAAGCACACGTTTCCTTTACCGATGTCGACCGATCCGTCATCAAATACAACACTTTCGGTCTGTTTTTACTGACCGTGTTTGTCCTTACCGGATGGTTTGCTGAGTTACGGAGGAGGATCGATGCCTATACTTATCGGTACTTGTACCAGTACCAGTACCAGTACCAGTATCAATACGTGGGTGTGGCGTATGCCGGAACTGGTGAGTAGTTTCGGGGCATTTTCGAGGTGGCGTCACAAGTATCCAAGTTGGTTATAACGTTGATTCCCCCTACTCACCCTCATTTTCGAATTCTTCTTAAAACCAGTGTATCTGTTCGGCATCACCTGCATATTGAACATCATCAAGTCTCTTTGGAAACTCTTCAAACCGTCTCTAACATACTCCAATTACGCCTTGACACCCCCGCAAAGAAAACTTCTTGGTCTGAATCCGAATATCTCAGTCAAACCGCTTCATCTAACCGATGAAGATGATGCACAGGATCATGATGAGAACGAACTCAGATATGAAGATGTGAAGCCTCCTCGGTACGAACGGTCTTCACCCAGCATGCTTCGAGCAAACTTTGTCAGTGAAGCCAGTCCCAGAGACAGAGATTCAGCCCGTCGGATGGTACAAGAGAGCCCGTCATACAGAACGCTCTCATCATCAGCTGCACGTCAAGCACACGCCGTACAACAAACACCGCAATCGCCTGTGTCGCCGCTGGCCGGAAAGACATCTGGTATCAGTCCAGTCTCTCCTTTAACGAGCTACCTGTTAAGAACTTCACCATGTAAGTGGAATGGAAGTACCCATCGATATACTCAACTTCTTACAACGATCGTGTTGCTGAAGACGTACGTTCCAAACAGTGAACATGGAAAACGAGCCGATCCGTGACGAAAATGCTCTGGAAAAACTTCTTGAAAGGTCGGAGCTGAAAGATTCGTACCATGCAGGTATGTCAAGACTCTCCTCGTCCCACGCACCCATATGGGACATATCTGCGTTGACGTATCCATGCTGATTTTCCTTTTTGTTTTTGAACAGCCGCAGCCGCTTACGGTGCAAGCGCTGGAACTCTCGGCGGTCCTGCCACGCTCTCGTCTCCTGCAGGTGCTGTGGGAGGTTTAACGACAGCATCCTCGACACCTTTCGGATCTTTCACAACAGGCACTCCAATAGTCCAAAGATTCCACACTGCCTCCAAGTTCACACCTGGACTCGAAAGAGTTGTCAAAGAACGCATTGAAGACGGACTCGTTTTCAAAGATCCTTCTCAAGTCCTTGTTGCGGAGTTGAACGTGGAGTCGTACATTGATGAATGGACGGAGAATATGAGAAAGGTAAATGGGATCTGAGAAAGGAGCTCGGGGTTTCGATTCACGATGCGAAGCTGAGTTGTGCCCGTACAATATCACAGCTCCATATTGACCGTCTCCCCCCATGTCTCAACAAACAGTGGCTGGCAGTCAAAGTTGTCGGCCCTCTTGCCAAACGAATTGACGAAGTAGACCGACTTTTCAAAGAAAATGGACTCGAAGACCTGGACTGCAAATCCGCGACGTACATGTCAGGGATTGCGTCAGCGATCTCTATGCCTCCACCGCCTGCGACGACAACATCTTCATCCCTCTTCGGAGCACCCCTTGGAGCTTCGACAGGTTCTGCACTAGGAACAACGAGCCTGTTTGGGGCACCATCCAAGACAACAGGGTCAGGAACTGGCTTCGGTTTCGGGACCAGCAGCACTTCCGCATTTGGAAAGTCGACTACATCATCTTCGCTTTTTGGCGGGTCCACTGGTTCTGGTGGGCTCGGTACAGGGTTTGGCAAACCTGCCACTGTTGGCGGGCCTGCGACGACCAATAAGCCACAGAATTTGGTGCAGCTTGTGCAGAGTTTCCCCAGTGTAAGTAGTGATTTGCGAAACAGGGGGGTGTATGCCTTACCAGTGACTGTCTGTTCATCCAGTAGATATGCTGATTACCTCTAAACCGTACTTGCTGACTTACGGTCTCTTACATAGCAGCCGATCGTATACGAACGTATGAAACTTGAGTCATACCTGACTATGTTCGAGTATGGTTGTCGTGGATACATTGTCGAGAGAATCAAGAGTGAGTTGAAGCACGTCAAACATGCCCCTTTGTCGTGAAAAAGCCTTCTCCTTCTGTGAACTCACATCACACACGCTCTCTTTCTGGACATTAGCTTTGGCACAAGGCGGATGCCTGTCAGCCTACCAATGGAATGGTGGCGGAAAATACGAAGGGCGTGCGTGGAACCAGGATAATCACCCCACTGATGCGCACGTAGGTCTTCGCCATGGTTGTTTGTGATTTCTTCTGCCTTCGGAGATGACATTCTCACACAAGCTCCGTCTCCTCTATTCGGTCCCATGCCGTTTCCCTGTCAATGCGTATGATTAGCTGGTGATGCATCTCTTCTGCCGCTTCATGGACGAGAAGATGCCTGTTGCTGAGAACGCTGGGGCGCTATACGGATCTCACCCGTTTTCAAGCAAGTACTTTGTGGGCGTTGATTCTAAGCCAGGTAATAATATTGATGATATTTTCGTCTAATGCACGCATTGAACTGAAACCAGACTAACTGACGGGAACGTTGACACGTAAATGCTAGATGTGACTCGAAGCATGCAGATTCGGTTCTACGCCAAGCACCCACCACACTTCAATTTGGTCGTTGAGAAGACGATATGGGATGTCTATCCGGTTTGTATCCCTCCCACTCTCATAAGCGGTTTGGTCGGGTCAGCGAAGGCACTGATACTGACATGATTGTACATGGATTGAACAAACAGAAACGCAACAATGTGTTCCAGACACTGTGTCTGTTTGCACACTACGTTAAGATCACGTCGAGCGGGTATCTCGGGTACGTCCAAAGAAAAGAAAGACAGATTTGATCAGTTTCCTTTCCTCGTGATTTGTGGGAGTTAAATGCTAAAAGCGATTTCCTATTTGCCTGGCAAAACTCAGCCTGCTGAACCTGGGCAGCAAGTCTGTGGATCTGATATCGGTCATAGCTGGCGGGCCTATGTACTCGGAGTTCGAGGCCAGGCACCAGCATCGGCGTACTCCACGGTCTTCTGGGGACGATTCCTCTGATGGGCGTAACAGCACCAACGAAAGACGGTCGGTTGGCGGTGCAGCAGCGGGGAGCTCATCAATCGGAGCTGCTGGAACGGGGAGATCATTGTTGGGAACCAGCAATTCGGGTCCTTCTGCTGGTAACATCGGTAGTAGCGGTTCTAGCATTAACAGGGGTGCAAGCGGAAGCGGAAGTGGGTCGTCGAAACAGCCAGCTGGGACAGCGGCCTCGACACCGGCGACGATTGCGAAGAGAACCATGACCGAGTCGAACAAGTCGTCACCGTTCTTTGCCATTCCTACGGTTCCGGCCTCGAAACTGCAGCCGGGGACGAAATGAAACGATGTTGATGTGTGGTAGAGATGGAGCCTTTTTTGGAAAATTTAGATTTGAAGCGAATGAAGTGAACAGAGAGTAGTGGGGGAGATCCAGTGTCTCACTTTGGATTTTGCATTGAATCGAATGGCAGAAACCACGACATAAGCGCGGGAAAGGATGATGAGGGCTGGGTGCAACTAATGGATAGATACTTGAATGGCGTAAAGAAATGTGTGGTTTAAACAGGTTGGAAAGGCAGAAACCCGCACACCTCCGGAATGTAGTCTTGTATTTAATCACGTCGCAATGAAATAAAGAAAGGAGAGTTGAATGAACAAAATTCGTTTCTAGTGAGGGAGAGTAAATGCGTGTAGGATTTGGGTTGAGCGGGGTTTGAATTCACAGGAGGTAATACAAAGATGTGGGGGGATGCTTGATTGGGAAGCGATTCCAGGGGGCGAATCAAAAAACTTCGAATGACCTTTGGGCAAACACGAGGGAATAAAAGTTGCTTGATCGGAAGGCTCCTGTTGCTCTGCGATTGATATTCTACTGCATCTTTGCTAATAAAATTTCCACGTTACTTCCGCCAGTTGTAAGAAACGCGGCGGCAGACTCACCTCAGAAAGGAAAAGTACATAACGTCAACAAACAGCGAGCACCTCAACGAGGGGGAACCAAAATGCGAGTTCTCACAGAACCTGAAGCCACCACAACCACACACATCGCCTCCAATATCCACGGGAAGGTCGCATCCTCATCCAACTTGAAAACATATGACCCAGCCAACGAATCCGTCGCCAAAAAGAAGGCCCTTTTCGAGGCAGCTGCGAATGCTGTTGCCGCCGGGTCCAACCCCAACATCAACGCTGGGGGTGGTGGTGTGGTTAGCAGCCATAACTCCTCGTCGTCTTCTTCCTCGGCCTCACCGAGCGCACGGGCGGCTCCGTTCCTGCTCCAACGGTCCAACTCGATGAAAATATCGTCATCGAGCTCTTTGGACAATATTAGTGGTGCGGGGAGTATCGGAAACATAAATCAGATGGGGACAAGTGCTGGGGGATTAGGTGCCAGTGGTGTGGGGACGGGAACCGGATCTTACTCTCGGATCCAGACGCTGGGTAGGCATACACCTTTGAAGGCTAAGCCGAGTTCATTTGTGGATGTTGCGGGGGATGAAAGTGAGACCGAAAAAGGAAAAGATGAAGCTTTTCAGCAGCAGCGACAACAGGTGCAGGATGGGGCGACGGCGACGACAGCGAGGGGGGTAGGTGCATTTGGACGGTCTACATCCTTTGCGTCCACTGAGTCGCTGAAGAGTGGCAACAAAGGGGCGGTCGGGTCCACTTCATCCGTAGCTGCATCCGGACTCAGGTCGGGGTCGGGTGGTGGGAGTAGCGGGAATCTGCTCAAGAGTGCGTCCGCACGGTATCAGCTGGGATCGATCGGGGGCAACGGTGGCGAGGCAACGGGATTAGCAGCAGGACCTGGATTTGGTACAAGCACCACGGCAGCAGGATCTCAACCACGTCCACCCCACAAGCGGAGCATGTCAACGTCTACCACATCATCGGGCAGTGTTGGGAGTCTCCACCATGTAAATCATGCAAACCATCATGTGCCCTCTGCTGCGAATCCCAAGACTGTATCCCCGACATCCTCATCGGCGGTACTAATTGGAGGTAATCACAACGAAGAAGACGCAGGTCTTCGAGGTGACGAGGATAATCGTACCAAAGGGACCGAGCATTCAGCTAACGCTCAAATCGTGGCAGACCATTTGGTCAAGCCGTCAGCGCTTCTCGCGAGCAACGGAGGGACACTGCCCTTCAGCGTCAACCAGAATGCCACATCAACAGCCACAACCGGTTCATCGGCCTCGTCAGTGGGTCAACGGCAGCTCGGTGTTCCCCCCATCACCACAAGAGCACACAAAAAATCCTTTTCAACTTCGGACGCGACGCCATCGTCGCATTCTCCAAGATCGTCGAAAGATGGCAGTGCAGTCGATCCATCTGAGCTGGGTCTGAACCAGAAACTGGCCGTTTTCGAAACTAAAATGAATGCTGTGGCGGGAACGAGCAGTGTCAGTACGGGGCCGGGTTCTCCCACCAAACAACAGGTCTCCCCAACTAAATCCTCTGGAAACTTGGCGAGTATTGGAAGCATTAGCGTGAAGAACGTGAGTGAGAATAATAGGCGCACTTCGAGTTTGAAAGGGACCAACAGCGGGGCGGATGTGCTTGGTGGCGGGGGTGGTAGTGGGGTAGAGGATGATCAGAGTCATAACGACAAGGTGCCAGTGGGTAGCGAAGCGGCTGGTTCACCTGTTTCGGACGGGCTTCTTGGCAAAGCTGTTGTTGCAGAACCGGGAGCGGACGATGATGATGTGAAAAGCAACTCGATGAAAGGAAGGAGAGGACGGGCACCGGAAGTTCCGTTTGATGATAAGGTGAATAGAACCCCCAATGCTGATCGAGGAGCTGGATCAGCTCTTGGTGCAGTAGTCAATGGGGCCATTAAGTCCCTCGAAACCACAACTGCAACCATGGACAACAGCCAAACTAGAGTTTCGGAGCAACCAGATGCGGAAATGCCACCAAAACCGACAGTTTCTTCCAAACCCCGCAGCAATAGCCATACCACCGCGACACCGGCATTAGCGGAGGTTTCAATGAAGAGCAGTAACAGCCATAACACCGCGACACGCACATTAACAGAGGCGTCAACAAAGGAAGGCAACAGTCATGCCATCCCAACGTTGGCATCAGCAGAGGCTTCAATGAAGAGCAACAACAGTGACAGCGCCAGCGGCAGCAGAAGAAACAGCAACAACCCCGCCGCAACCAGTGGTACCAACAATGATGATTCGCAAAAGGTGCGGACGGGCCATAGCAGGCGAACCTCGGATGCCAAGAGGCCACCGTCACGAAACTCATTGCCTGCTGCTCCAATACTCGGACAAGTCACGCCGATTGCCAGCGGAAATTCATCTTCTGGACCAACAGCGCAATCACCTTCACCATCTGTGAATGAAAACTCCAAGAGTGCTCCTACTCGGGCCGCGACATTGCCAATGCCAGGAAAGCTGACCGATAGTGTGGCTTCTGATGGAGCGACGTCGGTGGTAAAAGCTGCGGATGTAACCAGGGATACGAACAAGCAGAATGGATACCCTAGCGATGGGTCGATTCAAGCTCAGGATGCCAGTCGCCGAGAGTCACTCCCGAAAGGAAGATCTCGTGCTACTGAACCGGCGGTTGAGGCCCGGATAACAAGCAATAACATTCCAGTACGTTGTGTTTTGGAAAACGAGACGCTGTTTCTGGTTTCGGCTCACTCTCCGCCCATCTTGCTTTTGCAAAAAGTATGTTTTGAGAACGTTAACATTCTTTTTCACCTTTTTTCGAAAATGAACAGCCCGCCCTACCCAAAAAACCCAAAAGCGGGGCAACCTCAGAGTCACTTCAAGCACTCACCACCCGTCCCCAGCAAACTATGGATGACATAGAATGTCGACCACTCAAGTCCGCCTTACCAACATCCTCATCGGTCTCAAAGGTTCCAGCAGCAAAATCAGGTGCCGAACAAGACGGGGCAACCTCACCTGGCATCTTGCGTCGACAACGAAGTTTGTCCGTTTCGTGCAGCATGAGTTTGGGTGATGCACCCCCGAGAAAGAAGTCGTCGTCCACGGCTACGCTGTCCAAAGGCGATGATTCCGTCGGAGCTGTCACGCCAAATGGCAGCACAGTAGGAGCTAGTGCAAAGAGCAAGAGCAAGACCGAACTCTCACCCTCCAAATCGGAACCCCCTGCACCCAGCACCATGACCACGCACCCCACTAACCAAACCGAAACACCAAAAGACACCCCCCGCGCTGCCACAGCCAAAACAAGGGACGATTCTGTCGCTCGCTTGGCTAGGCTAAAGGAAAAACGACGAGGTGTCGTGTTTAGTAATAAGTTGAGAAAAAAGGAAACACAGAACGAAGTGTATCGGAAACTGTGGGAGTCACTGCCTTTGCAGCCGGCTCCGCGGGGGCCGCCTGTACCGCCTTTGGTTACGAAGCCATGCAGAGGCAAGCCGCTGCGGCGGTTCGAAGGGGTTGTCTTCTAAAATGCATGCAAAGGGATTTTGGGAAGGGAAAAAGTGTGTGCTGAGACCAATATTTTTAATATGCATATAGGTGTTATGAAAGAGGAAAGGCGTTTTACCAGTTGCTTCTTTTGTTTTTAGGGAAACCACATTCGGATGAATATGGTTTTTTAAACTGAGTCCTTGCAAGTACGGTATCCGCGAAAACAAAAATAAGGGTACAGTGATGATTCCGAAAACTTCATATATCGCTGGATTACCCGAACAGGAAACCAATGCATTACAGAACGCATTACAGCAATACAGTGGGTAAGAGCATCACATCAAGCATCCTTATATTAGAAAATATTCTTACGTCCTATCGGGTTCGAAAGCACGCATTGATTTTTGTTGCAGAATCCAATTGCGCAGCAAGAATGCACAAGAGTCTCGCACTGTGATTATCGTGGACGTTCTTGTCCGATTTGGAGTACGGTCAGGACACTCGAACTCACTGGTAGTTTCGAGCTGCTACCGATGAACAGATAGAATGGTTTCACGAGAAGAGCTGCACTATGTTTAATTCCTGGATTGACTGCGTCCGCCAAATGGAGAAAAGCTGCATACAGTAGAAACTCGCGAAGGAATCAGTTCCGAAACTGAGCAGGGGCCCGAAAGACTCCCAGCTTTGAGATTTTGAGGGGCGGTCTGCGACAATGACACCATTAGAAAGGAAAGATGTGATCAAAAAGCACTTCCCCAATAGTATGAGACGGAATAATATCCTCATCATCTTATTGCACCCACTATGATGAATTATGGGACTGCTGTAGAATGAGAGAAGAAATGTGAATTTAAAAGAACAAAAATCAATCACCCTTTCAAGCAAGTCCAAACACGTCTGCTGTGGATTTGATCACAAAACGTCCATTTTAGGTAGAACAGATGGCTAACATTAAGCGAACACGTTCAAGAAAAAGATGAGTGGGAAGATAAATGATGGCATGGTGTGGATTTGAACCTGGCGCATCCCAACTGTGGTGGGGGTGTTCGGAAGGCTACGGGATTGGTGCGACAGCATAACCATAGCAGTAACTAAACGTGCCCGCCACCATACCCATACGGGTTCATGATGGAAAAAGGAAAATGAATCCGCATTAGCTCACAGATTCGAACTAGAATGATAAAGAAGACTCTCAGGAGTAATATGTGCCCATTCCCTCAAAAATCCTCTCTGCCCTTCACACGATCATAAGGAGAGAAAAAAAGGGCATCAGAAGCTTCATCAGGTGGTGTGTTGTACGTAACGCTAAAAGGGCGAATAACAAAATGGCAATAGTGAACGGAGAACACATTAAACAAACAGAAATCAACGTCCGGCGAGAACAACAGCAGGAGAGTAAATGGGAGCAAAAGATTACCGCTCATCGGTTAAATGCCATGTCTCTGAATTGAAGACAGAACCTTGCTCACCCTCACGTCGAACCACTCGCCAACGTTAGGCAGGGGAAACGGAACTTCTGTTCTTTTAACTGTTATTATTATGAAAGGAATCCGATATCCTTTCTCTAATTTCTGAGGAAGTAACGAATCGAACGGGTGTCGTTCTGAGGAGCGATTCTCGGTACTCCACAGGAAAAATTAAATACGGAGGGGTATAACCCTTATCCGATTTCTGTGGATTGAACACGGGATGTTTGCTTCGTATATCGGTCACCCGATTTAACTCTATGCTGATGACATCCGACTTATATCTTTGAGACAATCTGAGCAACACGCAAAACCGGAATAACTTCTTCCTGAGATTTCAAGGAGGGAAGGCCTTTATCCGATTCCGTTGATTGAACACAGGATGTTTGCTTCGTATATCGTTCACCCAACTTAACTTCACTGACGATATTCATATTTATGTCGTAAAACAGTCTGAGCAAAACCCAAAATCGGAATGAGTTCTTCCTGAGATCGAGCTGTCAGCCGTCAGTACCTACGATGATGGGGTGAATAAGTCGTATGATATGCCAGGTTCTTTGCCATATGGAGAAAAACAAGGACCTCGCCAAGGATTCAAAAGGGAGGAAGCGACCAACATTTATGGGTATCAAACGTCGCCAGACAAGCGGTAATAAGATGGTAAGAAGAAATAGATGGAGTGTGGAGTGAGCGGGAAAAAATAATTCAGAACTGGATTCCGAATGCGAAGTGCTGTAAATCGAACGCAGGACTTTCGCTGATATGAAAGACAGGATGCACCGGTACTGCTGTCCGAAGATGACACCTACACATATCCATTATTTTAGCATACCGTTTCTCCTGTTCGCCCTGATCCCAACCCATACCCCATGGCCATCCGCACATTTGCATGGCCATCGGGTCCTGATCTGATCCCAATCGTGCGATTTTTTGAGTTACTTGCTTGTGGTGAACTACTTGTGGTGAACTACTAGGAAGGTGATTTCCTGAAAATGAGAATGGGCGGGGTTGCATACAGATCGTGCTTCAAGATACAGACAGGCTGCGACTTGAGCAAACGCAAACTGGGGGTCAAAGGTGTAAAGCTGCAAAAAGCAACTCCCATAAACCGCGCGATTCACATCATTTCAAAAGGCATTCTCTATTTGCATTTTTTTTGGTTGGAATAAACAAAAGGTTTCTTTTGCGTTGTTTTATTTTCTGCTACACTGCTCAGCACTCCCTCCCTCCCCGCTCCACTTCATTTTAAAAATTCATTCCCGACCTTTCCCACCCAATCCCTTCCCCGC